>JAJPUD010025629.1:0-13560 GCA_023553655.1 Myrmecobius fasciatus | reverse complement strand
GGGGGGGGCACTTTCACGCACACTGGCGAGTACAAACACCCATTCGTAGAAAGCCCTGCCTCGCCTTCCCCGAGAGGGAGGGAGGCCTGGGTGTCCTGGCGGTCCCGTCTGCCCCTGTCCCCTCCCACCCTGCTGGGAGCCCGTGCCCGCTGCTCTCCCGCCCCAGGTGCCCAGGCAGCCTGCATTTTGCTCTTCTGTGTCTCTGTAAAGTCCAGCAAAGGGGCTGCCAGGGCAGACGGGAGGGGCAGAGCTAAGCATGTGCCCAGATGTTGGCAGGCTGCATGGGCCCCAGCTATGGTAGCCCACGGTGGGGTCGTTTCTGCCCGGAACTGTGGGCAGGTTGCCATCTTCCTGAGGGTTTGGGCACTTGCCCAGATAAACACCAGCCCGACAGAGGTATAGAGAGCCTGGCAGGGTCTCCTCTGCCCACCCAGCTGTCACGGGGCCGAAGAGTGGGGAAGGCAAGGGGGCAATCTCTCCTCCCCAGAGAGGCTAGCTGCCCCATTGGCCACTCTTTCCCCAGCTACATCAAGCCCCTCGGGATTGGCAGTCTGGGCTCTTTGCTCCCCGCTTGTCTTCCCCTCCCTGTTGCTGCCCCATGGCAGGTCGGGAGCAGAAACGGTGTTTTCCTTCTTATGTCTGAATGAGCCCCAAATCGACTCCCTCCGAAGAAATGGCCCAAACCCAGGCTTCCTGGAAGATAGCCCCTCTTATGTGGGAGAGCCGCAGGTGGCTGAGGCTCCCCCTCCCGGGGTGGAGAAGGATGGCCTTTATCTCCCCCTGCCTTCCCTGGGTGTTACCATAGCTGCCCTTCTCCATGGCTGACGGTGTAGCCTCCCAGCCTCCCGGGTGTGTGGGGCTGGAGTTCCTGCTTCACTGCTCACTCTCCCAGCTCAGGGGCCAAGAGGCCAAAGGCAGCCCAGCTAATGCTCCGCAGCTCGCCCAGCGTGGAGGGGGGAGCACGGCCAGGCCGGCCTCCTCTGCATCTGGGTCTGGCTGGCACAAGCCCTGGCCCTCAGCCCTTCATATCATCAATCCTGAAGTGTCTCCACTCTGCCCGAGGACATGTGGAGACATGGAGGCTGAGACCGGCTGCCCCTTCCCATGGGGAGCTGTCCTCGGGCTGAGTATGATTTGAGAAGCCCCTCAGGCTCCCCGAGGCCTCGGCACCCACTGGGCGGGCATTTCCCAAGGGGCGGACGGCCCTGGGTGGAGCGGCTGTCAGAGGAAGCACCCTGGAACAGACCGGCCGAACCAGTACGCACTGCCTGCTGGGCTGATGTGGCTCTGGCCTAGGCCAGCTGACCTGAGCTCTGCTCTGCCCACCCTCACCCCCACCCCCCAGGTGATTTCAGATGGATTGTGAGTTCTCTGGGGACTAAAAAGCTTTTGATACGTAAAAAGCCCAGATATAAGAACTGGGGTGGGGGGTGAAGTACAAGCTTCCGGATTCTACTCTGTCTCTGTCTCTCTGTGACTGTTTCTGTCTCTGACTCAATGTCTCTCTCTGTGTGTCTCTGTCTCCGTCTGTCTGTCTGTCTCTCCCCTCATTCACCTTCAGGGGAGCCTATCTCATCCCTCCCCCCCCACGCTCAGAAAAGAAATCAAGCATACAGATCTTCCTGGAGACCTAGTGTGATAATTTCCCCAAAGCATCCTCAGCTCCTCCAGAAACAAGCAGGTGCCCAGAAGAGACCCCAAGCTTGCTATTGCTAGGAGGATTCTCACAAGATGGAATCCTCTCCAGAAGTTCTCCCTTCCCCCCCCAGCTACCTGATTGACCGGCACAGGGAATAGTAAAAAGGTTTCAGGCAGGCAGAGCAGCACCTGCAATGTGGACAAAGATCTGTGGGCTGGAGATTGCAAAGGATCTGGAATCTATTTGCACCTGCAGTGTGGACAAAGACCTGTCTGGGATTTATTTGCCAGGCTCCTGCTGTCTTTCTTTCTTATAGGAGGATCCCAAGTCTATATGGGGCCTCAAAGGCTACCTAGTACTCCCAGCACCCTCACCTGACTGAATCTCCATGGCTATGACCCACTTGGCCTGAGCTTCCAGTCCTCCAGCTCACTCACAAATCCACCCTTCCCAATGCTTCCCATCATATTCCTGAACAGCTTGGAGAGTGAGGAAATTCCTCCAGAGCATTCAGTCGGCAGAAGCTGCTTTGTCAGTCTGCCCCCTTTCCCCTGGCTGACCTTTGCTTGGAGCAGCTTTGCCAGTCTGCCCCCCTTCCCCATCTTTGCTTAGAGCAGCTTTGCCAGTCTGCCCCTCTTCCCCATCTTTGCTTAGAGCAGCTTTGCCAGTCTGCCCCCCTTCCCCTACCCGACCTTTGCCGGGAGCAGCTTTGCAGGGCTTAGTGACTAGTCCCCACTGGTGTCTCTGCGTCGGCTGGGGGTGGGAAGGTGCCATCCCGGCTTTCTCCCCTGGCTCCCTAGAATTGCCGGGAAGGTCAGAGAAGTGAATAAGAGTGAGTCACTCTTGTTGTCGGAGTCCACGGCTTAGGCACCACTTGCCAGGCCCTGGAGTGCCTCCTGGGTGTAATTCCTTGGGTCTGAAGAGATTGGAGGGCATCAGGGAATACCAAGCAGGGAACAGGAAACAGCTTTCCTCCCCGAGCTCCCCTGAGCATGTCTCCTTGCCTCCCCGAGCTCCCCTGAGCATCTCTCCTTGTCTCCCCGAGTCAGTCTTTCCAGCTGCGTGGCCTTGTTGCAAAGGCATGAACGTGATGGTTTGGCAGTGGGGGGGCCCCGAGGGGAGACACTGCAACCCTGTCTCTCTGCTTCTGCTCTTGTCTTCCTTGCTCCAGGAAGGGGTTGCCAAGGAAATATGCTTTAGGAGACAAGTTAGCCAAGCTTCCCAGCAGGGAACTGAAAGGGGGAGGGGGGAGAAGCCCAGAGACAGAGCTGAGTTCAGCAGCTGGCCTTGGCCAGGGCAGTGGGAGCCCTCCATCAGTTGTGGAGAATCGGGGAAACTTGGCATGGGACGGGATCTATCCCACATGGCTTCTGAGCAAACCATCCCCCCCCCTTTTTGGGTCTCAGTAGGCTCCTCTTTAAAATGGGGAGACTGTTACTTGCTTGTCTACCTACAGGGAGTTTGGGGTGGATGAGGCAATCTCTATGTGGCTGGGGATTAGAACCAGCCAAGTGTAGAGAGGATGCCGGTGGGAAGGGTGCTTGTGGGTATCCTTTTGGGATCCTCCAGGAGGGAAGGTTCTGAAGAAGCTAACACTTACAGGGATGCTGACCCAGGGCAGGCTGGAGATAGAACTGGCAACACAATGCTCCCTGTCCCTGCTCAGTCAGGACCCATCCCAGGGCGGGCTGGCTGAGTCAGGGAGAGGGCTGACAGCCTTCTCTGTATAACTAGCCCTTGAAGGCTTTCCCATGGTCCCACAGAACTTGCTATTGTATCTCTAAGAGAGAAGGGGATCTTGGGCAGTTACAATGTATCTGCCATCCAAGAGGAGCCTGTGGGTTTAGAGGAAGCCATGTGGGAGAGGCAAGGGGGAGGACAAGAGAACTTTTCTCCTGAGAGACTGAAGGCATCTCAGCCCTGGATGGAGGGGTCTCCGTGATTCCCTTCTGTGAGAGGCTGTGGAGGTGCTAAGAGATGTTTGCGTTGTCTGGTTGTTGTCCTTCGTGTTCAAGAAGGACCGAAGCAACCTGGCTGTGTTGGGGTCAAGGTGTAGGGTGTCCAGCCGTGGGCCATCCCAATCCAACCCATGGGAGAGCGCTACTTATAATGATGTCAGGGAATGGTATGGACACTTACAGTGATGTTTACCGAAGCTCGCGAGCCTGGGACATCTAGCGGGACATGCGTGTGTGTGGAGATGTTACACAGACAGACTTACGGGCACACACAAGCATATTTCAGCGCGCACAAAATGTTCCAGCTCTGATATTTGGTGACTTCTCTCCTGGGATGGGGAGCTGAGCAGAGGGTAAGAATCAGAGAGAGTCCTTGAGAGACCATGTGGCCCAGCTCGTTCCCCTGGAGAAATTGGGCCCAGAGGGGTCACACAGGTAGTAAAACTTAGAGCCAATCGACCTAAGCCCTCCAATCCCAAATCTTAGCCCCCTTTTGCCATTGAGGGCAGAGCTGGGACAGGGCTCTGACGGGTAGCCTAACTACTTAGAGTCATTTTTAATGAGATGATAGATTCAGGACTGGCAGGATCACCAGATGCTTGTTAGTCCAGAAGAGGAAGCTCAGAGTGGAGAGACCTACTTAGGATCACGTCACTGAAATCAGTCAGGATTGGAACCCAGGGCTTCTGACTTTATCTGTAGCGCTCCGCCATGATTCCAGGGAGGCTATAGTGCTTCAGGAGTTTTCCAAGGCTTGGTCAGCCCCATTTTCCAATTAGTCTCACAATAAATGTCCTATAATAGGAATTGAACCAGACTTTGGGTTGGAGAGCTCGTGTCCTGGCTCCTACACGACTTAACGAGGTGGGAGGTTGGGTCAGTCACTTGTTCTCTGTGGACCTCAGTGTCCGGCTCTAGAAATGAGAATGAGAATAATTGCAAAGATACAGCAGAGGAAAGAAGCAAACAAGCATTTCTGCAGGGCCATCTAGCTGCGTGCCAGGCTGAGGGCTGAGGGCTTTCCCAAACGGCATCTCACGGTCATCGAAGCTCGCTGAGAGCATCAAGGGAGAAGGAAAGCGTCTAGCCCTTTGTCAAATTCGGAGAAAAGTGTGGGGAGTTGTCATCATTGTCACTGTCACGGTGGTTGTCATTGTCATTGTCACTCGTGTCTGATGTTATTGTCATTGTTGTCATTGTCATTGTCACTGTCATCACTATCATTGTCATTGTCATCCCTGTCATGTCTAATGTTATTATCATTGCTGTCACTGCCATTTTCACTGTCATCCCTGTCACGTCTGATGTTATTGTCATTGCTGTCATTGCCATTGTCACTGTCATCCCTGTCATGTCTGATATTATTGTCATTGCTGTCATTGTCATTGTCACTGTCATCACTGCCATTCTTGCTGTTGTTGTTACTGTTGTCACTGTTACCATTGTCACTGTCATCCCTGTCATGTCTGATGTTACTGTCATTGCTGTCATTATTGTTGTCATTGTCACTGTCATCACTGCCACTGTTGTCATTGGCGTTTCCTGTGTGTGAAGCTTCTCTTCTTGGAGTCAGGGGTGCCTCTGGACATAGGGACTGTGGCTTCCTTGGTTGCACCAAGAGTCAGTGTAGCCTTTCCAGGAACAGGGTGGGTTCTTCCTGCTCTCTTTTTCTGACACGATTTTAGCAAAGCATCTGACAAACATATTGATGCTGCTTGTCTAGAAACTGGTCAGAATGGTGATAGGACAGACGCCATCAGAGCAGGTGGAATGGCTATACCAGAAGAGTGATCATCCATGGTGCCCAGGGATGTGGGCCCAGTCTTGTGCTGTCAAACACTTGGATTCAGGCAGTGAGTACCAGGGAAGGTCTTTTTTCTAGATTTAGCCCAGAGAAGGTATCTCATGGACCTTCCCCACTAGAAACCTCCATAATCCCTCTTCTATCCATCTCCTTCTCTCTCCCTAGTTCAGCCTCTAGTTACCTCTGACCTAGGAAATAACTGGCTTCCTTTCTCCTCATCTACTGTCCAGAGAGCTGCGGGATCTTGCTAAATCACCCATGCTTAAGAAATGCCCATGATTCTCTGCTTTCTCTAGGATAGAATAAGATCTCAGCCTGGCATTAAAAACCTTCCCTTCCAGTCTCTGGGCTCATTGAACATTCTAAATCTTCACACGATCCTCATCTAGCCAACAGACCACCAGGCTGTTCCCCAGACTTGAGGGTCCAAATTTTGCCTCTGTCTCTGTATCCCCCGTCCCTAAGGCACAGAATGCATCCTTTCTTCCTTACGGTCTCTAGAGCCTTGGCAGGCCACCTCTTGCAGACTGCTCTTCCTGATTCCCCCAAGTTTGGGGTGGCTTTCTTCCCCCCCCCGCTGTATCTTTGTTATCCCATTTATAGCACATATGTCTGTATATTGTTTCCCCCCAAAAAAACAATGCTAGCTCCCTGGAAATGGGGTTGCTTTTAGTTTTTTTTTTTTCTCAGCATCCTAAAGGTCTAAATATCCTGGCACAAACTAGGTGTCTGGGTTGCCTTGGATTTCTTCTAGGGGACTTTGGCCAAGGTGACTTGAGTAGGTTGATGAAGTTGAGAATTCAGGCAGAAAACACTCAAACCTGGCCTTCATTTCCCTTCTTCTCCCCTCTCTTCCCTGTTTCCTTGCTCATACCATAAATGCAGGTCCCGGGTGCTGGGCAATAAGAGACCAGTAGGCTGACCCGCCAGGCTCTGTGGCCTTTAGGGGACTCTCTGCACAGTACACTGTATTGACTCTTGTCTTCATGACTTTCCCCTGGGAGGAGGAGGGGATTTGACTGGGGGGCTTCTTTCTAAGAACTCTCCAAGTTCAAAGGCTGACGGATATACTCTGCATCCAGTTCCAGCCCGGAGCTGGGAGAAGCCCACCAAGTGCCAAAGGAAGGGGAGCTGGCCTTATGCCCAGCACTGAGACCCTACTTTCCTGGTCTTGCCATAGATACCATATGGAGGGGATCAAGAATTTGGCCATCAAAAAGTTACACTTGGGGCTTTTGGACAGCCTCTCTAGTAGTGTCACTTTTCATTTCCCAGGGCAAAGGGAGGAGTGGAGATGGAGGGAGGAAGAGACAGAAATAGAGAGAAAGAAAAGGGAGGGAGAGGGAGATAGTGAATCTTCAAATATGAGGGGCCTTTAGAGTTAAGAATAGCTCCCGGAGAAGGAAAGGGAAGGGACGGAGTCACACTGCCTTGGTTCTTGGGCACTGGCCCTCCCTAGCCCTGCCCCAACCCCTTGCAGTCCAGCATTGCATTCAGCAAGGGCTCTGGCCATGGGGAGGGAGAGTTGGCCCAATCCTCTGGCTGATTTCATTAGTTTGGAGCAACATAAATTAAGCAGGCAACAAGGGCATGGTTTTGCATCAGCAGATATTACCTCATGTCTGTCCTGTTCCTTATGTGTTTAATTCATTCATCCATAAAGTGTGTGTGTGTCTGCTCTTCCAGACGATAGAAGTCTCAGCTCATCCAAAACCAAGAGGCACTGGGGGCCTTGGAGGGGGCAGCCTCTGGGCCCCAGAAAGGACTGCCTTAGGTTAGGGATGTGGTCCCTGTCTTATGCTCCATGCCTCCAGGGTTTGCTTTGGTTCTGGCTACATCAACAAAACTTCCCTCATTTCAGCGTGGGTCCTGCTGGACAGGGACTGGATGGACAAGTCATGAGCCAGAAAAGGGGATGCTGTCCATGCAGACTGACCCTAAGCTCTGCCAGGGCAAGCCGGCCAGCCGCAGTGACTGGGTCAGGCCAGGTGTGGGCTTTGCCGAGTGTAGGCAGAATCTCTGTGGCCCAAGGAGGGCGAGAAGCAGTCACACTGCCATTCTAGAGGACTCCTGAGCCAGCAAAACGAAGGTGCCAGGAGGTGAGAGGCAAGAGAACGAGACAAAGCCTGAGGTTACATGTTCAAAGTCTGGAATGATTTTTCAAGTCTCCTGCCTCTGGCTCTAAACAGATCATTTTACTCATGATGAAATCAGCTCTGAGGCGCTGAGTAACAGTACCAGGGTCACACAGCTGGCAGTGCTAGACTGAGACTATCCTAAGCAGGGACTGTCATAACCCCATGATAGCAGCTCTTATTTTTCTGAATGCAGGAAAGATTTCTTTTATATTCTTGCAACAATGGATGCGCAGGTTATTAGACACATTTTTGAAACTCCAAAGGCAGCATTTATATCCTGAAGCACAAGTCCCTCCCTTGATTCCCCACTAATTGGATGTCACAGAAGTTATATCATTTCTTTAAATAAGTGAACAAAGCGTGACTCCCAAGCGGGATGACTGGAGGTCCCAAAGACTTGGACATCCCTTGAGCCTTGACAGACAGGCTCCATATCTAGTCCAAGAGGACTCAGAGGATGAGATCCTTGTTCCTTCTGGTGTGCTGGTAAATGTTTAACAATTGGTGCTCCAGAAAAAAAATATACAAAACACAATTTTAAGTTTAATTTGAAATATTAACATTTTCTCCATCATTTCCTTTAGAAAATCAGTGAAACAAAATAAAGTCCCAATTTGTAACAATAGTCAGTTTCTGAGATGTAAATACTCTCACTGAAAATCTGACCATCAGCTCTCCTAGGCCTGACCAACAATGACCCATGTCAAGTGCATTTGGGGTTAGGGTTCTGACTTGGCCCTGTGGCCTTTACTTTTTCAAATCAGAACTGAAGATTAAAGTAGATGCACCTTCAGCTAGCTCACTTCTGGCTGGGGAAAGAGCCTTATGATCCTTTTCTCTCAGTTAATCAAATAAATATTGATTAACCACTCAAGACAGTCCCTGCCCTCTGGGCACTTAGAGTCTGAGACAATGTGCAGACAATCTGCAAACAAGCAGATCTGGGACAGCTAGGAAATCATTGAGAGAGGGAAGCTAGTAGAATGTGGAGGGGTTGGGGAAGGGTTCTGGTAAGGGACGGAATTACAGTAGGAGGAATTAAGAAGGGAAAATATCCCAGCCACAGAGGATGGTCGGAGAACACTTGTGTTGTTTGTGTCTGACTCTGTTGAGCCCATTTGGAATTTTCTTGGCAAAGATCATGGGATGCCGTACGTTGCCTTCTCCAGTTCATTTTACAGATGAGGAAACTGTGGCAAACAGGGTGAAGTGACTTGTCCAGAATCACAGAGCTAGGGAGTTTGTGAGGGCAGATCTGAACTCGGGTCTTCTCAGCATTAAGCCTGGTACCCCCTCCACTCCATCCTAGCTGCTGATACCTGGAGTGTCTTGTGTATGGAACAGCTAGGAGGCCAGTGTCACTCAAGCTACAAGGTGAGAAGTAGGAAGTAAGAAGCCCACAAAGGGAGGAAGGAACTGGGTTATGAGGGGCTTTGGATGCCAAACAGACCATTTTGTATTTGCCCCTGGAGACAATAGGGAGACACGGGAGTTTACTGAATGAATAAGGGCTAACGAGGTCACTTCAGCGGTTGGGGAGTGGCTTGGACTGGAGTGGGGAGAGCAGGCAGACCCCCAACAGCTGTTGCCATGGCATGAGGTGATGGGAGCTTGCGGTAGTGTTGGGACAGGGTCAGAGAAGAGAAGGGCTGCATTGGAGAAATGCTACAATGGCACCATATTGGATATGGGCCGAGGAGTCCAAGACGGCCCCTGGGTTCGAAGCCTGATGATGGGAGAGGAGAGTGTCACCCTCTTTTCCCAGTTGGAAAGGTGTTGGGGGGAGGGTTTTGGAGGAAAGTTAATGAGTTCTGTTTGGGACATGTCTACTGGACTTCCATTTTGAAGAAATTCGATTTTGAAGGGGAGGAACAACCGAGAGAATCACCAGACTGGAAATGGTCATTAAATCTGGGGGAGCTGATGATGTCACCAAGTGAAGTAGAATAGACAAAATGGCCCAGGACAGAGCCCTGAGGGAGAAGAGAGCGAGAAAGGGAAAGCAAAGAGGGAGGGAGAGAGAGAGAGGGGAGAGAAGAGAAGGGGAGGGGAGGGGAGAGGGAGAGCCGAGACAGACAGAGGAAGTCCAGCTGCCCTTGGCTGCTACCTCCAGCGCTGACTGGGGATGACCCAGCCAGTCTCAGTCCCTTGCTTTCCTCTGCTCCTCCCTGATTCTCTCCCCTCCCAGAGCAGGATCTCTCTGCAGTCTCCTCTAAAGAAGTGACAATCTCCAGGAGGCTTAGGACGTTTAACAGGGAAATTCAGGGGAGGGGGGAGGGGGGCGGGATGCCCCCAGTCCCTCTCCCATGGCCTCCCCGCCTGCCTCTTCACACCCAAGGGGGCCCTGGCGGCTCATTTGCAGGCAGGCCAGGGGCTGCCCACGTGAGGGGCACAGAGGCGCGATTGACCGCGAGGCTGGGGGGGGGCCCTGGCCTGGCCCCAGCTCTCATTAGTTACTGGCCCAAGGGTTAGTCACAGCTCACAGGATCTTTTCTTCCCGGGACAATCCCCCGCCCTGTGCAGGGTAGCCTTCCTCACCGCGCAGCCAAGGCGGAAGGCAGCTGAAGAGGCATCTGCCAGCCTTCCCAGAGATGCCCGCCTTCCAGCCCACCCTCTGCAGCCGGCGGGCGGCGCTCTGGCCCTCTCCCCACACGTCCTCCTCCTCATTTGAATACAGGTGCACGGCCCCAGCCTCGCGGGCCGGCCGGGCAGCTCCCTCCCCCCTCCCGCCTTCAGCCCAGGAAGGGGGAGGGGACAGCCCTCCCTCCCCCCGGCCCTCTGCTGTTTGTCGCCAGTTCTGTCCCAAGTGAAGTCCGGGAAATAGTGCGTTTGGAAAGCGAGCCGGCCGAAGCCCCAGGCTCCCGGGCCGCCCCCTGCCCTCCCCAGGCTCTCTCCGGCTGGCTCTGAGCCCCTCTCTCTGCCCTTGCAGGGTCCCGCCTAGCTCGAGGCTCCGATGATGGAGCCGTCCCCGAGGCTGCTCCGGAGGCTTCCGCAGGCGCCAGACTCCAGGGGCTTTGGAGGCGAGTTGTGATGGGACCCGAGATCCGACTGCCAGCGGGCGGGAGCAGGAGCTGAGGGCGGCCCGGAGCCCGAGAGGATGAGCCGGGGGCCAGAGCCGGCCCCCAGGCAGCCCGGGATCTGAGCGCCCGCCCTCCCCCAGCAAGGGAATGGCCAAACCTTTCTTCAGACTCCAGAAGCTCCTCCGGCGCACCCAGTTCCTGCTCTTTGTCATCACGGCTGCCTATCTGATGGCGGGCAGCCTCCTGCTCCTGCAGCGATCCCGCCTGGCCTTGGTGCCCCAGGGGCCGCGGCCGGCCCCCAGCCCGCTGCAGGCTCTGCCCGTGGCTGCCGTGGCCCTCGGCGTCGGCCTCCTGGACGGCGGCCCCGACCCTCCCGAAAGCCCCAAGCTGCTCCTGGGAGTGGACATGCTTCACCGGCCCCCAGGGGCCGAGCCGAGGCTGGGGCCCCGCTGGCTCATGGCCCGCAACTCGGAGCTCCGCCAGCTGAGGCGACACAGGTTCCGGCACTTGGGGGGTGACCCGGAGGGAGCTCGGGGCCTGGGGCCCCAAGCTGGAGACCCCAAGGCCCTGAAAGAGGCCGCAGAGAGCCAAGGTAAGCCTGGGGGTTCTGCTGGGGCCGTCAGCGTGTCTACACGTGCGCTTGGGCTGGGGCTGCTCATCCCTGCACCCCAGAGCTCTCCCCTCCGAGCATCATGGGGCCCGATCCATGGGGGAGGGGCGGAAGGGGGAGTCATCCGCCTCCAGGTACTCTCGGCTCTCATTACCCCTCCTCCCATCTTGGGGGTCCCTTGCCTTGTGCCCCGCACTGTGTTCAGGGCTCGTTTCTCCACTTTCAAAGTAGGACTAGACTGAGGCCTGCAGGGGGGTGGGGAGGGTAGCCTGCTCCGTGGTTCACTGGGCAAGTGACTTAACCATTTGCCTCAATTTCCTCATGTGTAAAACGGGGAATAATAGCAGCCCTTCCCTCCCTGTCAGGATTGTTGTGAAGCTCCAATGAGATAATAGCTGTACAGCGTTTAGCACAGTGTCTGGCACACAGTAGGCGCTTAATAAGTGCTCATTCCCTTCCTCCCTTCCCCTCTTCCCGGCTGTAGCTACAGGAAAGCCCAACTCTCAGACAACCCTTAGGCTGGCCAAGGGCTAATAGCCCTCCTGCCCTGGTGGGGGGCACTTCTGAACTCCCCTTCTTCTCCTGTGTGTTTCTGGACCTGGCACATTCAGGCATCTGTGCCAGGCTCCAGAAAAGCCTGGATGTTAGAGGCAGAGAATATGGTGCAGGGAGGAGGGCCTTTTTCATGCCCCTGAGCTCCCACCGCCCCAGAGTCAGAGGGAGACCTGCTTGTGCCATGGCAAGTTCACTTTGGGGCTGGGGGTGGGGGCAGACCTCTGGATGACATGGGGATGCTTAACCGGAAGGAGAAGGCAGGTGGGCCTCCCCTGGGCCCTGCCCTGTCCTCTCTGCACCTTCCCCAGGTGGGGAGAGCCCAGTGTTGGGAGGGGGTGACACAGGGGAGCCACCGAGTAACAAGCCCAGGGCCTCCTGGGGCCATGCTACTGCTCTGGGTGACTTGTGGTCTTGTGCCCAGTGATGGGAGGCAATGCTGTGGGTAGGGAGGACAGGGTGGCTGTGGCCTGGCCCCGACATGGGGGTGGAGGCCGGAGGCAGCTCTTCCTGCTCCAGACTGGCTGAATGGGCTGGCTGGCAGCCTTCTGGGGCCTCTGAGAGTGGGGGCTCAGGGTCGGGTTCTGCTTTAGGGAGGTTAGTGCCTGGGACCTGGCCCAAGCTTCCCCACTCTGACAGTCTGGTCAGAGTGGCCAGCTGTATTGGGAGGACGTCTGGGTGTGGGGCTCAGGGAGGGGTCCTGGCCCAAGAGCAGGGAAATAAGGGTGCTTAGGCCAGGTTACATCCTCATGGGGGGAGCAGTCTGGGCAGTGGGTGCCGGTCAGCCCCCCCAAGGCCGGACTTTGTAGCTTTTCTCTGAAGCAGGTCGAGGAGGAGCAGCCTCAGCCTGGGAACGGCCCTCCCTCCCGAGCGCGCCCCATGAGAGCCCCATTGTCTGGGCCCAGGCTCTTTGAAAGGGAATTTACATCTCATTTTTCATGCTTTACTTCGGGGCTGGGGGAAAAGGAAGCTAGCCAGGCCCGATCCCCTTGGCCAGCCGGGGGGGGGGGGGGGGGGGACGGGTTTTTTCCCAACTTTAAAACCCTTTTCCAGGGGGGGAAAGGGCCCCCCCTGGGGGGGGGACTCAGAGGGGACTAGCACTTCAGGGGAGCAGGAGCCTGAGACACCCCTGGACTTTCCCTCCACCTCAGCCCAGGCAGGCCAACAAGGCTGAATGGGGAGGGGCTTCTCCCCCTGGAAGGCCCCTCCAGCCAGGGTGAGCGTCTGGGTCAGCAGGCTGCCCTGGGCAGTCCTGAACTGACTTTACTTGGGGTATTCTTGGAAAAGATGCTGGAGCAGTTGGCCATGTCCTTCTCCAGCCTCCAACTGAGGCGAGCATGGCTAAATGACTTGCGCAGGGTCACACAGCTACTGTCTGATTTAAACTCAGGGAGATGAGTAAGGTTCTAAGCCCCCAATCCCCCTTCTGTCTGACAGATTGTGGCAGAATCTGTCCCCCTCCACTTAGCTGCCCTTGGTCTGTGTCCTGCACATGCACCTCTGAAATCGAAGTCCATTGTCAGCCTGAGATGTGTCCCCCCACCCCTTTCTTCCCCACGGGACGTGTCCAGTGACTGAGGGCTTCTCATCTCTGCAGGCAGGCCTTCTCCTTGGGATCCTTCCTCTCCTAGGTTCCCAAAGACTATGTCATTATTAGCAGCATCTGTCAGGGCCCATCACATCTGGCAGAGGTCAGAAAGGAAGGAGAGAAGGAAGGGAGCAGGGAAAGAAGAGAGGGAGGAGAGAAAGAAAGAGACAGAGAAAGGAAGGAAAAAAGAAGGAAGGAAGCAATGAAGGAAGGAAGGAAGGAAGGAAGGAAGGAAGGAAGGAAGGAAGGAA
>JAJPUD010025628.1:0-17350 GCA_023553655.1 Myrmecobius fasciatus | reverse complement strand
GCTGCCTTGGTCTTCTTCTACCTGAGTTTTTTGTTGCTTTTTTTTTTTAACCAAATTCAAATCAGTTTATCCCATGAAGTAGACACTGCTATTATCCCATTTTATCAATGAAATCCATGATCCCATGATCCTGTATGACTAGCTGTGTGATCCTAGAAAAATTGCATCACTGCTCTACGCTTCAGTACCCTCACTGTGAAATGAAGAGATTGAACTAAAAGACCTTCAAGATGTCTTTCATTGTTAAATCCATGACCCTAGGACCTACAAGTTATATGTGTGCCCTTGGATAAGTCACTTCATTTTTTGAAGGCAATTCTCTTATATGTGTCACAGATCAGCAACAAATCTATATTGGGGGAGGATATTTCCACGCTGAGTTTCCTCTACCAAAGATCTCCATGAGTTCACATCTGGCCTTAGATACTTTCTAGCTATGTTACCCGGGACAAGTCACTTAACCCTATTTGTCTCAGTTTCCTCATCTGAAATATGAGCTGGAGAAGGAAATGGCAAACCTCTACTAGTAACTTTGTCGAGAAAACCCCAAATGGGGTCACAAAGAGTCAGATGTGATTGATAAAACTAAGTAACAGCAACAAAATACAGAATCATAAATCTAAAGCTGAAAAGGGACCTTAGAATCATCAATTCAAACCCCTCATTTTATCATTAAGATAACAGAGGGGGGCAGCTAGGTGGCAAAGTGGATAGAGCACTAGCCCTGAAGTCAGGAGGACCTGAGTTCAAATCTGGTCTCAAACACTTAACATGCCCTAGCTGTGTGACTCTGGGAAAGTCACTTAAACCCAATTGCCTCAGCAAAAACAAAAAAACAAACAAACAAAACAAAACAAAACAAAAAAAAAGGAAACAGAGGCCCATGATGCTTAGTGGCTTATCCATGTTACATAGGTCTTTAATGATGGAACCAAAATTGGAATCCAGGCTCTCTACTTCTAAATGTTTTTTTTTTCTCCCATACCATGCTGGATTCTGATCAAAAATTCCAATGCTAGCCAATATCTTTCCAGCTAAAAATAAAATGTGGAAGTACATCTAGATAAAGTCTAAGACATCCTTCTTAATTGCAAATCTATGAACGTGTAATTCTATCTACACATCATAAAGTTTCCATTCAGTCTTAACTTGTATTTTGTACCAAATTTGTCCACGTTTTCCTTTAACTTGAGTGGTAGCCCTTCACAATCTGGTTCCACTCTGCATTTGAAGACTTATTTCATGTTACTTCCCTTAACTCACTCAACATTTTAGCCAAACTGGCCTTCTGTCTGTTCCTGCTTCCATATCTTTCCCTCTAAGTTTGTTCCACAGAAATCTATAGCTCTCCCTACTGAGTCCTGACTCCTGGACTCTCCAACTTCCTTCCAGGATCAGCCCAAGTTCCGATATTCCTGTTTCACAGGCCAGATTCCCCCTTCCTTTTTGAAGTTATTTTGTATGACTTACCATATACTTGGTATTACTTTGTAATACAACCTTTCCTTCTATAAGTCCATTATGTCTCAGTCTTATGGCCAGAAGACAAATAACAGAATTCCAGATTCATACAATCTTTCTTAGATCTGAAAGGGACTCCATCCATTTAGTCCAACCCATGGAAACCTTCACCATACCCAAAAATTTGCTTGAAGATCTCCATCGAGGTAGAACCCATTACTTCCTCAAGCAGTTCATTCAATTTTTGGTTAGCACTAATTGAAAGGAAATTTTCCTTCCATCAACCTTAAATTTGCCTTATTGAAATATCCACCCAGTTCTGCCTCAGTCATCTCTTACTTACTTGATAAGCTCATTTGTTTCCATCTGATTCGACATCTAGCACTCAGCAAAGCATGGTGCATTTGATTTATTCTTTAAAATGAAAAAAAAAAAACCAACCTTATTGAATGTCATCCCTATTTGCCAAAATGTCACCTGGGGCCAGTCAGTCCCTGATGGAGCAAGGGAAGAAGAAAAGGGTTAAGGATTTATTTTTTTCTTTAATTTTTTTTTCAAGCAGCAGAGCCAGGCCTTTTGAGACATGGGCCCTCAGTGTTGACAACCTTGCTACTAGTGATTTGTGACTGCAAGATGACAAAGAGAAGATCCTAAAAAACTACCAAAAGAGAAAATCTCTAAGGAGTTACCAGCAGATTTCATTCAAACACACACACACACACACACACACACACACACACACACACACACAAAATCTTGGCAAAGTGTGAGAATCTAAAAGAGGGGGAAGAAAGTGCTATGTACTTTAAGTGAACTCCTGGTCCCATGTAGAAAGGAATCTACTTGAGAGGATGTGTTAAGCTCTCCTTCCCCCCACTTCTTTACCTTTGAGCTTTTGGGGGGCCAGAGAAGCTGACCTTAATTAATGGAAGACCACTAGACCCCAAGAAAAAGAGTTTGGCTCTCAGGCCTGGGACACCCCCTGAGCCTCTCCCAGGAGTAATGAGAGAGCTCGGCTTCATTACTGGCAGCTGAGGGGCAGGGTCACTGAGAATGGATTTGCAGGCCTCTCATTGAGAGATCACGCCATGCTGAGAGGAGCTGGCCATGCTCTTGGACACCTGGTCATTAACATTGCTAATTAGCAGCCATTAATCAGGGCCCTCTTTTTTTCCTTCTCCTTTTTTTTTGTTGCGTGTCACCGGCTCAGAGGGACCAAGTGAATAAGAAGATTGTTTCATTACCTCCCCAAGAGGTAGAATGAAAGCAGTTCCCATCAGCTCAAGATGAGATGGATTAAGGAAAAGGTTAGACAACAGTTTGAGATGAGCCGGAGAGTGGGCTGGGGAGAGGGGAGAGAAGGAGGGAGGCAAGGAGACCTGAGCTGTCCTCTCAGAGAAAATCAGTCACCTATAATTAATGAAATCTTCCGCAACCTAATTCTAATCACCGTGTGAGCCTTCCACCAACAACCGGACCTCTGTATCTTAAGGGCTTTCATTGATCCCATAGGGCATGAAATTATCTTCAGCTGATTACTCAGGGAATGTTTCAAGTCTCTTGGAAACTCAGCAAGATTTGCAGGGTTTTCTTGAGACTCCCAGAAAGACTCTGGAGTTTTCCTTTCAGAAAGCAGATAGAGAAGTTCCAAGGAACTAGAAGTTCAGCACTTTTACAAAACCCGTTCAAGGAGTTGGGGGACCAAATGAACACTCCCTGTAACTTCAGGAGAAAGTGACAAAATGATCCACGAGGCTCTGGCTCCCTCGACTTGGGGATAATCAAAATAATTCACTTAGAGGTTCCCATCTCCAGCATACAGGCAGTGGGAGGCGAAGTTAGATGCCTGGAAGGAAAGAGGGAAGAGCAGAATCTCTATTTTTTTAACTCTTCACACATGCACGTGGCTCACACCAAACCAAGTGTTAGGTGTTTAAATCCAAACAGCCCACTGGGTTCTGGACAGCACTTGTATGTTCATGGCGGTGGACTCTCCATGAAGCCAGAATGGGGATTATTTTGTGGCTAAGGAAAAAAGAGTTCTGGATTTGCAATCAACAGATCTGACTTGAACAAGACATTTAAGCTCCCTTGCCTCCGATTTCTAATCTGAAAAATGAGAGGTCTGGGACAAACTGGCCTCTGATGTTCCAGCTTTATGATTCTATGATAAGTTGTGAGTTGCTGCCTGCTAGAAAACTCAGTATTTTCTAATATGAGAGGAAAAGTTTTAAAGGGATTGCCTTGAGGCTCCTAGGTGGGAGAGTGAATAGAGAGAGCTCTGCACCCAGAGGCAGGAAAACTTGAGTGTAAATTCGGCTTCTGACCCTGGGTCTGGGGCTCTGGGCAAGTGACATGGCTTGTCTGCCTCAGTTTACTCCTCTGCATCCAATTCCCCACTACTCTCAGTGTTGGTAAGGATTAAATGAGATAGTATTTGGAAAACACTCCATAAGCCTTCAAGTATTGTATAAACGCTAGTAATTATCATTACTTTTGTGATTTACAACTTTGGGGGCCTGTTTTAACTCCCAATACTTCTTTCTGATGTGGGAAACTGAAGCTTTCTGAAGGAGAGAGCCAGGAGCTCCGGGTCTTGTTGGCCGAGGAGGAAAAATCTCTAGCAGATTTCAAGGACCGACTCCCTGGAGACAGACCCCCCCCATTCTTTCTTCCCCCTCCCCATTCTTTCTTCCCCCCCCAAGGGAGCCAAGTGGAACCTATGGTTAGGTCTGGGCAGGAGGATGCCATGAACTTCCCCGTGCGAATACCCAGGAGACCTTGCTGCTGCCTTCCGGAATGCGGGGGTGCTAGGTCCCCCACAACCAGGGGCCCCCCTCCCTTGCATCCGGATGGGTTGGCTCTCTTTGTGAGTCCCTGCCGAGTCGGGCCGGGTTGGGCAGGGGAAGGGGGGGGGCCGGAGGGGAGACAGAGAGCGCCCCGGGCTGCTGTCCCCAGCCCTACCCTCGGGCTGGCAATCCAGAGGCTGATTGCTGGGACTCCGTGGGAAAGGGGAGCGCTGGAGGGGGCGCACACAAAGCGCCCCTGAGCCCGGAGCGGGGCCGCGTCCTGGCAGCCGGGCCTGCCAAGGGGCCCACATTCTTTCTGCTTTCTCATGACTGATGGCGGGCCTCCGGCTGAGGCTGCCCAGGCCGGCGGCAGGGGAGCAGGGAGCGGGGAGTGGGGTCGCGGCCGGGGGGGGCCATGCTAATGAGGGGGCCCGGCGGGCGCGTCTAGGCGCACTAGCAGCCCGGCCCCCGGGGCCGCCGGGGAGCGGAGGGGGGTCCCCTCCGGGGCCGGGCTGGGAGAGAGAGAGAGAGAGAGAGAGAGAGAGAGAGAGAGAGAGAGAGAGGCAGAGGGACACACAGACGGATAGAAGACAGAGGGAGGGGAGGAGAACCAGGGATGGAGAGGGCTGGGGGGAGAGTGATAGAGACAGAGACAGAGAGACAGACAGAAAGAGGAGGAGGAGGGAGGGAGAGGAAGAAGGAACAGAAATATAACTGAGGGGGAAGGGAAAAGAAGTGAATAACAGAAATCGAGAGAAGAGAGGGAAGGGGAAATGAGGAAGGAGGAGAAGGAGAAGGAGGAAGAGAAGGAGAAGGAGAAGGAAAAGGAGAAGGAGAAGGAGAAGACAGAAATATAGATAGAGAGGAAGGGGGAAAGAAGTGAATAACAGAGAGGAGGAGAGAGGGAAGGGGAGAAGATGAGAAGGAACAAATGAGAGAATTAGTTGAGAGAGAATGAATGAGTGAAGACAGAATGGAGACAGGTAGACAAAATAAGAACACCAAGAGAAAGAGGGGAGGGAGAAGAAAGAGAGAGAGAGAGAGGCTGAAACAGAAGTTGAGAGAGAAAGGAGGAATGGGGAAGAAGGTGATAGAACTTTCCAGTATTGAGGCTAGGCCATTAAAAATATTGAAATATTATGGGATGATGGGGGAAAGGGAGAATGCAACATGACCAAGGCTCTTAACCAATCCCCCTGGGCTTCAGAAAACTTTTTTTTGGAGGGGGGTGGGACAAGAACAAAATGTGAGAGACAGACAGAAGACAGAGACAGAGAGAGAGACCTAAATTATCTGCCTGTTAGGTTAAAAATGAAATTCAGCCTTGAAGCTAAAATGCCTCTTATCCAGAGGATAACTTGTGGTTTCTCCAAGAATGACTCCAGACCTTGGTGAAAAAGACCTTGGGGATGGGTCCCTTTTTCAGAGTCAACTTCTTTATGATTGAAAAGTTCTCTCATTAGAAAAAATAAGATTGTTGAGCTGTGTGAAGTTGAAGGACATTTACCAGAAATGAAAGATTTCTCTTACATTCTAGCCATGTTTGGAAAGAAGTCTCTTTGCAGACAATTCCTATTGGATGCAAACCGATGGTGTGTTTCTCCTAGATACGAAATAAATATATATTTCATTAAGAACCTGCAATGGACAAGACACCAGCCACTCTTTTTGGGGGGAGTCTGTATTTTTCAGTTTAGAACTCTCCAATTCTGAATCCCAGTTTTTTTTCCTAGTAGCATTTCTTTGTAAGAACATCACAGTGCACATCAGCCATCTAATATATCCATCTGCCTCAGACATTCTCAAGATGTTCAATCTACTATAACATGTTTAGGGCTGCTTACAAATCAAAAGTCTGCTATTGTTTTCCTTCCAATAAGTTCTTTTAGGAGCATCTGGTTTATAAAGTACAGGCAGACAGCTGTGTATCAGGCACTAAGACGTGGCTTCTTCAGTTTTTCTGACATCCATAGTCTCCTTCTTTCAGCTCCTTCTACAAGTTAGGTAAACAACTTGAAAAATGGAACTGAGGAGCAAAGCAGGAGGGAGTGGAGAGGGGGGATGGCAGAATGATAGAAAATTTTCCCAGTAAAGAAGCATCGATAAGAAGTGGGCTCCAATAAAGGCTAAGTGTCTCACGACTTTTCTATTCTTTCTTCTGATTCCAACCAATAGAAGTCTGGGAGATTTTGAATTAAGGCTCAGAATCCTGTACTTCCTCTGTTGTGCCTCAGCATTAGTGTTCATATGGGATGGGATGGGGGGGAAGGGTGAGACCACCCACAGATCGGAGGCTCTCTAATAGAAGATGGTATCAGCTGCTCTGCCTAATGACAACTGGATGAGCAAAAAATAAAATTCAGAGTGGCCGCCTGCTCAGTGCAGAGGAGCTCGAACGTTTATAACCAAAAACCAGATTGGTAGCAGTACCACAAAGTTAACTTTTCTCACTGAATGGCTTCATTTATTTAGCACATTTTAAATTAATCAAGCATGTTATTTCTCAAAAGTGACTGAGAGGAGTTCCTTTTATTATTATTATTATTTTACTTTTTGGATTAAAAAGTTAATCTCAGTTGTACTAGAAGGGCCCATTTGCTAATTTGGAAAGTACTTATTAAAGAAGCTTTTAAGGTAATTGACTCCTTTTTTCCCCTTCTAGTCATGGTATCATTTTGAAAAAACCACAGAGGCCTTCTCTTCCAACACTCTCATTTTATAGATGAGAAAACCTCACCTGTAAGTATGGGGAGTTAAATTATTTGCCCTAGATTACACAGGTAGTGAATGGCAGATGCAGGATTTAAAATCAGGTCTTCTGTTTTCTTCTCTCTGATCAACTGTTTTGCTTGGAGTTTTCTTGGCCAAGATACTGGACTGGGTTTGTCATTCCCTTCTGCAGCTTATTTTACAGAGGAGGAAACTGAGGCAAATAAGGTTCAGTGACTTGCCCAGTGTCCCAAGTGTCTGAGGCCAGATTTGAACTCATAAAAATGAATCTTCCTGGCACTCTATCCACTGTACCACCCAGCTGCAAAATAATTACTATCATTGATCCAGAGGCAGTTAGTTGGCAGAGTAGATAGTCTGAGACATAATGAAGAATGCACAAAGGAGACAGCAGAAAAGACATTAACTTTGCTATCAAGAAAATCTGAATCCAAATCCCAATTCTGATGCCTTCTTCCTGGATTACCATAGCCAAGTGGCTTTACTTCTTTAGGTATAAGTTTCCTCACCTGTAAAATCAGTGGCTTGTACTAGCTGGATTTCCTTCCAGTCCTAAGTCGATGATCCAATATGGTTCATTTCACCAGCTATTAAGCACCTGCTATATGCAAGGTCTTACTCAAAGCATTGAGGATACAAAGATAGATGCAACATGTCTTCCTCTCCAGAGGATTATGACTGAATAATTAATATTTTTAATTGCTCATTAAATGAAACCTCAGTAAAAATGGAATCCAAGCCACCAATGATCTCAATTATCCTGCTTTACTTCTTTCTTCTTCTACTGTGCTTTAAAAAGAAAATAAGTTGATGACATTCAACTGAACAAATGTTAAAATACATGCACGTATGCTTGCACACACACACACACACACACACACTGTTGGTACTTCTAGTTTATGTATCCTGTGAGTGAAGCCCAATTCCTTAAAATCTCATCTTCCACTTTTCCATCCATGGCCCTGGATGACAAGGACCAAGGCTCAGAGGAATGTAACCTGACTGGCTAGTGAATTGAATTTGAGGTAGGTAGAGCTTCACAAAGTCATCAGCTTCACTCTCTCCTCCAGATCATTGGAGTCCAGTGGCCAGACAAAGATCAAGATGATCGTTGATGGCCAAGGGTACAAAGAGAGACCAGTTTTATTTTATTTTTTTTAAAAAAAAGGTATGAACAAAATCCTCAGGTAACCAGAAAATTAAATCAATTAACCAGAATGCCCTATGATTTCTCCTCCCAACATTCTGCTTCACTGAAATGTTCTAGTATTATAGCAATATTGACTGAAATTAATCTGGTGCTTTGAGGTTTATAGATTACTTTTACATGTATAAGTTCATCTGGTCTTGGAAGGCAGCAATTATAAATAATAATCAAAAGGACTTGCAATACAACAGGGAAATCTGGTATCGCTTCATATGCATCTCTCTTCACATTAGAAAATGCTTTTCTTCACAACAGCCCTATGAGTAAATTCCACAAGTATTGTTATTCCCATTTTCCAGATGCAGAATAGAAATGGTACTTAATCGATATCCATGGAATTATTGGATGATTCAAGGGAACAATAAAAGGAAGTAAATAAAGGAGCACCAAAATCTGTTTCTCTAAATTCTGGATACCAGCTACTTACAGAAGCTCTCAACTTCAGAGGCTGACACTTCAAATTCAACCATGTCCCAACTTCTGAGCCCCAGATTGGCTCCTATCTTCAATGCTCCATTTCTGCTTCTCAGTAGTACCATTATTATTCCACTCTCCTATGCTGGAAAATTTGAATTCATTTTTATTCTCTCCCTCTCCCTCAACCCCTCTGATAGCTAATCATAGCTAGCATTTATATAATGGTACTTTAACATAAACAAAGATTTTCCATATTCAATTCAATCCAATAAATATTAAGCCCCTACTATGTGCCAAGCACTCTAAGCACTGGGGATACAAATAGAGGTAAAAGGCAGGCTTTACTCTCAGGGAGCTTATAATCAAATGGGGGACACAACATACAAATAACTACACACAAAACAATCCATACAGGATAAATAAGAAATATTTGAGAACTTCTTGGAATTAAGAGGGATTAGGAAAAGCTTCCTTAGAGAAAGTAAGATTTTTGTTGGGATTTTAAGGAAGCCAGGGAGTAGTTGGAGTAGAAGAATGAAATCCTTCCCTTATCTTATTTGAGATTCTAGCTAAATTACCATATTCTTCTTTGTACATCTCTTGAATTTACATGTTTCTCTCCAACTGCTAATGCCCTGGCACAGCTCCTTCTCACCTCCCACTACCAGACTTATCTTTCTAAGGATTCCCTTGCTTAAGAGCCAAAATATCCACTGGCCCCAAAGGTTGGAACAATCTGCATAGGACAGTAGATAGAGCCCCAGATGTGGGTTGCAGAAGCCCTGAGTTCAATGGGCAAGTCCCTTAACCTCTCTCTACCTCAGTTTTACCTGATGGGCTCTAATTTAGCTCCAATCTCTGATCAACTCCATGAATTTCTGCTTAGCTAGCCATAGCTTTATTTGATTTTCTTTCCTATTCCGAGCCCATTCTTTGTCCCAATCATACAGTACACCAGACTTATTACCCAGTTCTTTCTCTTAAATTCTATTGTTCCCTCTGTCTGGAAGACTTATCTCTTCCCCTCAATTTATGCAAACCCTAGTTAGAAAACTTTACTACTCTCAGCTTTAGTCTTCTCTAAAATAAGAAGGTTAGACAAGCTGACTCCTAATATCCTTTTTAGTTCTAAGTCATCCATCCTATGAACACCCATGCATTTATGATACTGCTATCCATTGGCTAAAGCTCAACTCAATATGGTATAATAGAAAGATCACAGGAAATCAGCAGTGTCTCAGGTTCAATCCCTGCCTCTGACACTTAGCCACCATGATCAGGGGCAACTCTCCAAGGCTGTTTCTTCAGTGGCAAAAATTGGGGAAGCAGGACAGAACAGTAGATACTGAGCTGATCTTGAAGCAAGAAAGATTTGTATTTAAATCCTGCTTCTAACACAGACTAAGATTATTCTAAGGGTAACCTTAAACAACCATTTAGTCTCTCATTACTGACCTGCCTTAGTAGAGTGCCTTCTGCCAATTAATGTAGTCCCTATTCCTGAAATAAGGTATTACTTGTAAAACTTTTTTCACAGAGCTCGTAGGAAGAAACCAAAAGGCCATGGAAATGTCATTTTATTATTGTTGTTGTTATTATTTCTACTGTATTAAGTACCATAGAGTTTAGAACTTATTTGTCCTCTCTGGACCTTTTTTCCCCTTATGTGTAAAAAGTTAATTATATTAAATGATCTATAAGATAATTTGCACCTCCAAATCTGTGATCCCATATTCTCTAAGGATTAAAGGTAAGCTGATTTTTGTTTTCCTAAATATGTAGGAAGCTCCTTAAAAGGAGGACTTTTTTATGTTCCTTTATCTCCCATACTACAGAAAAGAAGTTTTCATATGGAATCATGATTGATCAAAAAGTGCTAGTTGATCACTCCATCACCAGTATTTGTTTCCCATGGACCTCCTGCCAAAAGCCGGGCCTGTTGACATTACCTGATATTACTCTGTCTCATAAAACCAGAGTATTCCTGCCATCTTCTGATGCTTCTCCTTGAGTCCATCTTTAAGAGTGAGTGTCCCTCTTAAAACCAAGTCTGGCCCCAGGCATCTTTAGCTCTTATCACTTAAGCGTTGTATGCCTCAGTTTCCTCAACTATAAAATGGGGATAATAATAGCAAACAAATAGATACTCCATTTCTCAGAAGGAAGAAAAAATTCGTTCAAGTAGTTGTTTGGCAAAATTAGTCACTTGATTGACCTGTCTGGTGTGTTTAATCCAAGGGGATAATCTAGTAGGCAGCCCCATATACAATTGTCAAGAGGAAATATGGTGTGGTGGATATGGATTCTGGCACTAGTTGCGTGATGCTAAGTCTTAGCCTCTTAGCCTCAATTTCCTCATCTGTAAAATATAGATATTGATCCCTGCCCTACTTGTCTCCTAGTACTGCTCTTTAGCTAAAAAAATTAGTTTTCTGCCACTTTTAATATAATACATGTCTATTTAATATTACTAATTATTATTATTAATCTATAGCAAGTTGTTAATCTTCAAGTTCAGCTCCTTTCCATAAGACTTTTTCCTAAGAATTGCAGAATAAATCTAAATTTGCTAATTGTTTCAGACATTGACTAGCTGTGTAACCCTGGGTTAGTCACTTAAACTCTGAGCACAGTTTTCTCATCTGTAAAATGAGAGCGTTGAACTATATGATCTCTAGAGCTCATTCTAACTTTCAATCCATGATCTTCTGCTTCTCTCAGTCTGTTTCCTCAGCTGAA
This sequence comes from Myrmecobius fasciatus, assembly GCA_023553655.1. Classification (NCBI taxonomy): domain Eukaryota; kingdom Metazoa; phylum Chordata; class Mammalia; order Dasyuromorphia; family Myrmecobiidae; genus Myrmecobius; species Myrmecobius fasciatus. Next base: position 6,007 of record JAJPUD010025628.1, on the reverse strand, counting down.
AATAGAAATAATAAAAACTTCTACTCTGGAAATACCATTTCATGTACACTCAACAGGACTGTTTCATATATGTAAAACACTTCACAGACCTTAAAGTGTTTGTAGATAAGTAAGTCATCAATATTCTATTTTACACTCTTTTTAAGACCTCTCAAGGAGGATATGTTCTATTGGGAGACGAATAATCAAAGAAAAGTTTACTTGAAAGGGGGGGAAATAAATCGAACAGCCTAATTTGGACTTTGTGCTGAGAATTCACACCACACACTGTTTGAAATCAAGAGACACAGAGAAGTGTTTCAGTAAATGTAGCTGTGTGTTTCTTTGTGACGTCCACAAAGAACACAAAATAACCAGATTCTTTCCATCGTGCTCATGATTCCTTAGCACTCCATAAGGTGCTTATGGGGGCAGAGGGAGAAGGAGAAAAGAAGCTGCTAATGGACCAACACTGGAAATTAATGATAGTTGATAAGTATGAAAAGTAGGAAGCAGAGTCTCCAGACAAGATACTGGGGCGGGCTTCTGAAGCTCTCTCTGCCATCAGGCTTCACATCAAGAAGAGGGTGCAGGAGGCAGCCAGTGAGGCAATAAAAAGCTCCAAAGTTCCACATGTGTGACTTTCTGAGAGGCCTTCCAAGGGCTAGGGGAAGGGGGCTGAAGAGTGGAAGACAAAAAAATTTCCTTCTTCTGCCCAAGCTGCCCATCTCAGAGAAAAACTAATTAATAGGGCCAGGTCCCCATCCCCTGTTTGCAGAAGATCTTGTTATCAGTGGGAGAAGAAAAAAATAATAATAATAAAATGAGTCCCGAGCAGTGGGGAATCTGGGCAATTACAGTGTGAATTGCAGGAGAGGATTAGATGAAGTGCTCTTGGCTTGGAGGGCGAAGCCAGCGGCTGCAGCTTGTGGCCAGCCAGCAGCTGCTGGGGGGCTGTGCACCTGCTGGCTCTAAGGCTGTTTCCACCTCCAGACACAAACAGGGGCCCCCCTCTGGCCTCTTCACCTCCCTCCTATCCCCAAGGAGGCCATCAGAAGGGGGGATGGAGGAGGAAGAAGGGAAGGAATAGAAGGAGGAAAAGAAGGAAGAGGAGGAGGAAGAAGAGAAGGAATACGAGGAGAAGAAGGAGGAAAAGAAGGAAGAGGAGGAGGAAGAGAAGGAATAGAAGAAGGAAGAGAAGGAATAGAAGGAGGAAAAGAAGGAAGAGGAGGAGAAAGAAGAGAAGGAATAGAAGGAGGAGAAGAAGGAGGAAGAGAAGGAATAGAAGGAGGAAAAGAAGGAAGAGGAGGAGGAAGAGGAGGAGAAAGAGGAAGAGGAGGAAAGAGGAGGGAAAAGGGGGCCAGAGGAGAGGGGAGGGAGCGAATGACTTCATCTCCATGCAGTTGCAGCAGACAGGGTGGGATCTGATATTGGCAATGTTTCAATGTCCATGGGGAGGGAGGGGGAGGTGAAGAGCGGAGAGGGAACGGGATGGGGAACGGGGGAGGAGAGGAAGAGAAGAAAAGACTCTTTTACTGTTGCAGGCTTCTAAGTCCCGTGGAGGAGCATAAGCCCAGCTCGACATTCTGGGAATAGCAATGAGTCTCTGGCCCAACAAATGGACCCCAGTCCCTCCCCACCCCACCCCCCACCATCTGCATCTGCCCCAAGCCGCCCAACAGGGCTGCAATTAAAGGAGCTGCCCCCCTCCCTCCATGGCCCTGAGAAAGGGGAGGGGTGCTGAGGATCTTTAATTAGGGGCTCCAGAGAGACCAGCAGTTTTTTTAATTAGGTGTTTGCGGATCACTTTAGTCTGAAGGCAGTTGTGAGAGTTGGTAATTGACCAACCCCAGCTCTTTCTTGTTCGTGGGACAAGTTGGAGTTTTCCAGCAGACCCTGAGAGAGAGAGAGGGGGAAACCATGGGGGGCTCTGCCTTCCCAGCAGGCTCGAGGCTGGGATTTGGGTTCAAATCTGTGACTTGCTACCTGTGTGCCTCTAGGTCAACTACATAACTTCTCTGGACTGAGGTCCCACAGAGAAAATGAAGCTGCCCCTAAAATCGCTACCAGCTCCAATCTCTGATTCTTTGAACTATCCACTGTGTAGGTGCTGACGTAGGGAGACACTCGCAGCAGACAGAGTTCTGGACAGGCTTGTGGGAAAAGGCAGAGCAGTGATGTCGTGGCTACAGGGCCCTCTCTAGTAAGAAAGACCCTCTTCTAAAGTAGAACAGCGAATTTATGTACTCAGAGAGTTAATCTGTCGGCAGCTGGGGGCCAAGTGGAGAGAGCACAGAGACTGGGTCAGGAAGACCTGAGTTCAAATATGGCCTCAGATACTTCATAGTTGATTGATGCTGGACAAATCACTAAGCCTGTCTGCCTCATCTTCACCTATAAAATGAGCTGGAGAAGGAAATGGCAGACCACTCCAGTCCCTCTGCCTGTTAAAAATGGGGTCACAAAGAGTTGGGCTCAGCTGAATGACAGTTGCCAAAAGCTCTGAGAATATGAGGGTTTTGGCTAGCCTCTCAGGGCCAATATGTGTCAGAGATTCATTCTTTATTTTCTATTTAATAATAATGATTATTATTAATAATATAACCAACATTTAAAATATAACTATAATATATATTGGTAAATCACTTTATATATAATATATAACTTTGTAATATAAATATAATTTAGTAATATAAACTAATATTTATATATTGCTTTCAGAAGTTCATTTCAAAGCATTTTACATGTTTGATGTTCATAGCAACCCTGTTAAGTAGCTGTTATCGTGATTTTCATTTACAGATGAAGAAACCAAGATGCAGAGAGATTAATGACTTGTGTGGGGTCAAAGGCAGAATTCAAATCCAAGTCTTTTTGAATTCAGATCTACCACTGTACTACCTAGTTTCCCCATTACCATGTTACCTCTTTCTTTCCTCCAGAAAAGCTGAGGCCGAATCCAACTTCCTGTACTTAATATTTGACCCTAGGAGAATTATTTCACTTCTCTGAGGGTCAGTTTATCGTCTGTAAAATGTTTTTTTCTTATCTGTATCTGGAGATAATAATAGACAGGTTTTGTGAGAATCGAAATGAGATAAAGCTTATAAAGTGATTTACCCATTGTAAAGGGTTCTAGAAATGTGAGTTGTGTTAAGGAGGCTTTGGAGACCCCATATCTTTGGGTAATTAGGAAAAAGAATGAAAGGGAATTTCCCTTCCCTCAAACATCCTCAAACACAGCTTGGGTGGTCACTTACTCTGGGGATCTCTGTTCATGTAAGGATTTGCTCCTGATAGTCATGGACCAGCCCTTAATTTTACAAGGGAAGAAACTGAGACCCACTGGTGGTAGGGAAGGGGGGATGATTCACCTGAGGTCTTTCAAGTAGTAAGTGGTAGGGTTAGAATTAGAACCTTGATCCTCTATCCCAAGCTCTGAGCTCTTTCCACTTGGCTGCACTGCCTTGAAGGACCTTCCTAACTCTGTGATGCTGTAATTCAAGGATGAAAGACCCTCATTGTTTCAGGCCCTCCCAGGCAACTTTCTTTCACAGACATTCCTACAAGGAGCATAAATCCACAGTTCTCTGGACTCACAGCTTCCATCTGTGGAAGAGATGAAGGATACGGACTTCCTGGAGAGTGACTCTGGCCGTTGTGAGCCCAAGGGTCAGAGCCCTATGCCAGCCCAGATGAACCACCACGTGATTTAGAGTTGGCCTTCCTACTAAAACAAAAACTCTAGAGATAACTGAGCATACTAGAAACCACTGGAGGGATCTGGATTTGAATCCTGCTTCTAATACTTGCCATCTGTGTGAACGTGGGCAAGTCATGCGGTGTTTGAGCCTCAGTTTCCTCATTTGTCAAAGGGAGCTTCATCATGGCTAGCTCAAAGGACAGTTTAAAAGTTCAACTGGAAGGAAGTTTTGCAAACCTAAAAAAAGCCTTATTAGGCAGAGAAGGAACTCTTTGCAATTGAAATGGATGGCAATTTGTTTTTTTAAAAAAAATCTGTTTCTTTTGATTCTCTGGCAAACAATTCTACCAATCAACATCAAAGGATTTCAGAAATTGTGGTGAGGGAACCAGGCCAGATCCCCCTAAGAGATGCCTAAAAGGAGGTGAGCCTTGTCTAGTAAAATGCAAATGAAACCTCTAGACTTTTACTGGGACTTCTCTCAGTCAGGCTCTCCTGGGTTAATAAAAACACTATTTACAAGAAACAAGAAAAGGCAATATTTGCATATGAATGAGGCATGAGCATCAACAGGGATCTGACTCATTGGGCCTGAAAGTAGAGCTGTCTCACATGAAGGGAGGCAAGATTTCACCAGGGGGCCAACAAAGCTTCCAGCCTGCCCACATTTCAGATTTCCACTGACTAATTCAAGCCCATCCGCAGTTTGGAATATGGGGGCATTGATGTCTGTCCCGAGGCTGGGCAGCTTTTGAGCAAAAACAATCTGTAAGAAAGGGAAAGAGAGAGTCCATTTTCCCCCAGGCTCAAAAGCATCTAGAGTTTTGTTTAGTTACAAGCCATTTAGTGTAATTCCACAAATATTTATTAAGGGTCTGTTGTGCATCAGACATATTCCTATATAATGGGGACACAAAGAAAAATAATGACATCTAAATTTTGCTCCCTGCCCTCAAGGAGTTTATACTCTACTAAAGGAAACAGCATCAGAGATGGAAAGAAGGACTATATCTGATTTCAAGGACATGGGATGAAAATGATGGAGTCCTCCCTCCCAAAGCAGATCAGCCAGCACCTTCTAAATTTTGAGTACTTAGAACAAGGCTTCTTAAACTTTTTCTACTCACTACCCCTTTGCTCCCAAAGTTTACATGACCCCAGGAATATAGGCATATAAAACAAGTACACAAATCAAACATTGGCTAGCAATAAATCATAAAGAAATTTATCTTAAAATAATCCTTTGGTATAATCATTTGGTAAAAAATATTTACTTATAATAAATCATAAAGACATTTATTTTAAAACAATTCTTTGGTATAATAATTTGGTATAAAATATTTACTGATCCCAGCCCTGAAGTCAGGAGGACCTGAGTTCAAATGTGGTCTCAGACACTTAACATTCCCTAGCTGTGTGACCCTGGGCAAGTCACTTAACCTTAATTTCCTCAGCAAAAAAAGAAATTTAAATAAACAAGCACATCTATCTCATTAGTATGCCAATTTGCTTTAATCTTTTATTATTTTATTATTTAATAAAAGATTAAAGCAAATTGGCATACTAATGAGATAGATGTGCTTGTTTATTTTTACATGCAGGATTAAATCTTGGAGGAATATTTGATACCTTTTACTGTTGCCAAATTTTTGTGAACCCCGCCCCCTCACATTCAGTTAAGTGACCCTAGATGAGGTCACAACCCACAATTTTAGAAGCTTTGATCAAGAGCATGGAGATTATAAATGACTCATCCAGAGTCACACAGCCAGGATGTGTCAGAGGTCTGACTTGAATCCAGGCTCTCCATCCATTATACCCTACTGCATCTATGTAAATGAATAATTAAATACAAAAAAATTAAGCCAAGTTGGGGTAGCTAAATAGCATAATGGATAGACCACTGGACTTGGAATCAGGAAGATCTGAGTTCAAGAAATCTGCTTTCAGACACTTCCTAGCTGTGTGATCCTGGGCAAGTCACTTCACAATGTTTGCCTCAGTTTCCTGATCTGTAAAATAAGCTGGAAAAAGAAATGGCAAACCTCTCCAGTATATCTGCTAGGGAAACCATAAAATAAGGTTACAGTAAGTCGAACATCATCGAAACAATGAACAACAACAACAAGCAAAGTTATTTTAGGAAGTCAGAGAGAGAGTACTTACCACATGACCTTAGACAAATCACTCAGCTATCTGATCACATGCTTCTCATATGTGGAATGAGGGGTGGGACTAGGTGAGCAGCTCTATGAACCTTTAGTCCTAAAGGTGGCCCTTGAAAGGAGCCAGGGATTCTGAGAGGCAGAGGGGAGTAAGAAGTAC
>JAJPUD010025627.1:6982-17350 GCA_023553655.1 Myrmecobius fasciatus | reverse complement strand
AAAAAAGATGAATTGTAAATCATTAGTCTATTGATTCATTTTGTCGGTTGTTTTGTTTTCTTTGTTACCCAAGGAAATCCATTCAAAGAAAACAGCACTGCTATGTGAGCAGTATAATAATAACAGAAAATAAAGAGATGCTTTTCTGGCCTTAAAAAAGTTCTTTCTCCTAAACTTTGCCTCAGTTTTCCTGCCTGCCTGTATTATTCAGTTCCTCTCCTACCTTCTTTGAGAGGCTTCCCTTAGTCCTCCCTGCTAATGACATTAAAGACTTTATCTCTGATCCTGCAATATGGATATACTTTGTAAGTCCTTGCTTATTTGTTTGCTATTTTCTCCATTAGAATATTATTGTTTTAAAACAGATTTTTTTGGCTTTTTCTTTGAGAACTGAACATTTAGCACAGTGCCTTGCATGTAGGGGGTGCTTGATAGATCTTTGTTTACTAGTTAAGTGAAAAAAACAAGTATTTATTATTGTTGCCTTCCTATTGTTGTCTTATTATGTTGGGTATTATTGCCTTCTTTTTGATATTGACAGACTTTTTCTTTAAAAAAAAAGAATCTGGGGACCAGTAGAGTCAAGGGAGACAGCTTCCCCTTCTTGATTCTGAATTAGGTCTGGGGTTTTTTCATTTTCATGAAGGACTTGAGCCATGACATAGGTGTCAGCACCATAGGATCTAAATGGCTTCCTAATACAACAGCAAAAGTAACAAAGTTTGTTGTTGGGCTGTTCTAGGGGTAGGTTTGGTAGGACCCTAAAACAAGTTCCCTTTAGATCATGATCCAAAATGAAAATCTCATCCTACATATTCATTCTATCACCTTTCTTTCCCATCAATTATTTTAAATCAATTAAAATTTTGAAAGTACTTACTATTTACTTACTCAGGTACTACATTAAGCAATAAGAATCTAGTAAGAGGCAAAAGACAGTCCCTGCCCTTGAAGCTGTAGGTAGGAAAAAAAAAACAAAAGCATATAGATCCAAATTAAATAGTGGAGTCTTTCCATTTTCTGGAACATTATAAACTAAAGATTCTGGTTTGCTAAAACAAATAGTTATTCTTTTAGGACATTTGATGTCAAATGCTCCATTTGGTACTTAAAATTTAGGGAGAAAACTGTCTTCTTGGCAAGGGATGAGATTTTTTCCAGGTGGCAAGTTGAGCACATGTCATTTCTATAGTAAGTATTTAGAGCAGGCTGGGTCCAACAATAAGTATGGAAGGAAGTATTTATATGACCAGGATCTTCAAATAGAATACACTAGATGATGACCATGACTGCTTCTGCTACTGCTACTATCATTACTAGAAGCATAGCATTAGTGGTAGTAGGAATAGTAATAGTAGGAGCAGTAGCAGTAGTAGTAGTAGTCATAGTAACCATAGTGATAGTTGTAGTATTATTGTCAATTAATTTCTATCATGATCTTTTTTAAATTTATTATTTGAACATCTTCCAATCCTTTGAGAAACCTTTTTGCCAACTTGACTATATTGATACAAGTTCTCTTATCAAACATGGTTTCAGTTCAAAGAAAAAAATGAGCAGTGAAGGAGGAGAATGACCAAACTAATTTCTCATGTGAAATAAGGGATTCTTTGGCAGTAGCCAGTTTAAAAATGTCAAGATTGGAGTTGTGATTTTTTTATAATTAACATTAACAAAAGGAAAATAAAGAAAAGGATGGATGAATGAAAACTAAATTCATTTAAAAAAACTAGTCAAAAGAGAAAATGAATATATACATAGAAAAGTAGGGTATGCAGTAAGCACTTATTTTTTGGCAGACACTGAACTATATCATGAGGGTATAAACCCAAAAAAGCCAGACAATCCTGCCCAGAGGAAGTTATACTCTGTTGTGGAAAGAAAGAATATAAAGAGGAGCTGGTAAGAAAAATAGGTATATTTGTGGTTACATGGGGTGGCAAGGCAGCCTGATAGCACATAAGTGAATGGCAAAGCTAACCCATTGGCCAGGGGTATATCTTTCCTTTCACAGATCTCCTTTGTCATCAGAAATCAGCCTTGGGATTTCCAGGGATCCTGCCAGTAACTTGGTAATATTGGCTAATTTACCTGATGGTGGGAGAGATTTCTCCCCCTGGCATTATGAAAACAATAACTGGGATCTCCTCTCATCCCTTAGCTTCCTTTACCGAATGGTTCAAGAACCACCATACTGCTAACTTACAGTGAACTTGAAATCCACTAAAACCCCCAGATCTTTTTCAAAACACTTTCTGTCTTAATCATGCCTCTTCCATTTTAGACTTATTATCATCATTATCATTTATTATTATTTGTTTATTTGTAATCTATTGCTATTTACTCATTTTCACGTTATTTATTTATTTCAACTCATTATTTGGCTGTTATTTTCACAGTGAAATACACTTTTATTTTAATTCCTATTGAACTCTTTATTCTATTCAGGTTAATGTTCTATACTTTTGAGGTCGATTTTGCTCATGTAGTATATTATCTATCCCTTCCAACTTTGCATCTTCTATAGATTGGATGAGCATATTATCTTTGTCCTTCTCCAAGTCACTGATAAAAATCTTCCACATGACAGGACCAAGACCAGATTTTCTCCTGGGGGTTTTCTCCTGATATTGAACCATTACAACTAGCCTGAATCTGAACATCCAAGAAGTTCTGAAACGCTGCTCACGGGCCTGGTGAGCAGGACATCTGCAAAGCACTCTGCTCGCCTTAATGCAGCCAATGTCTGGGGGCCTTTTCTCTACATGGTCAGTGGCCCGAATTCACACAGCCACCTTATTCTGCGTTGACTATTAATTAGGTCTTTTTAACTTCAAGTGTTCAATGTAGATTATATGCAACATTTAATTCCTCCTCATCAATCCCCAGGCAGGCAGTCAAGTCATATTCCCCATTTTGCTTAATACAAGCTAGCAGGGAGCTGGCAATTCTGGAGGCTGAAGCCAGCTCCCCTCCATCTCCAGTTTGTATTCTTGCTGTCTCATCCTGCCTCTCTATTGCTTACAATGACAGTGGAGAGATCCAGAATGTCTTTTCCAAAGACAGCCAAGAGAGTCTTTCCACAGGTGGTGGTCAGGACTAATGTGCGTTTGCATCACTAGCCTAGCGTCCCACTCTCTTAATTAGTTTTGTCTGTTTATGGTTCGGTAATTAAGCAAATTGTTCTAAGTAACTAAAAAATAAAAGCCAAGAAACACATTTCCACAGCTGGCAGCCTGCTACGTTGGAAGTTTAATAGCTGAAAGGCTCTGTCAGGGGCCAAATGCTTTATTATCTTTTGCCTAACAATTACAAATGAGCAGGGGGGAAGTGGCATTTGGGGCTCAATGGAAATTCCGTTATGACTGAAAGGTTTTCATTTTTCTTTGTTCCTAGAGATGGGCTTTGTAGTGACTTAGACAGAAAGTGGGTGTCAGAGTGCATCTTCACAGGTTCATATGGATCCGGGCCCTGCTAAGGGTTCTATCACACAAACTGGGGGTCAACCCACAAGCCATGTGCACTAGAGGCACTCCACTTTCTTCCCCCAAGGTCTCATCATGGAGAGATATCAAGGTTGCCTCTAATCTCTGCAAAATTATTCTCTAGTCTCCCTGCTGGGAAGTGAGCAAGAAAGACAACCTTCCCTGCAAGTGTTTGCCCTATTTTCTTCTGAAATGTTAGCAGCTATTTCCTGCTGCATCTTGCTTCCTTCCTGGTTTTCACTCACTCATCCAACAGACACCAACCCCCCAACATGTCGGTCCATTTCCCTTCCAACCCTTGCTGCAACGTATTTCTCTCAGAAATAGGTTATTCTCGTGTCCAATTCTCTAATATCATTTCCACCAAAGCTTATTTTCTTCATTAGGTCCTAAAAGCAAAGTTTCTTTTTAAATCTTTCTCAACAACATAAACATAAGAAAACATTGCAGACTTTGATCACTGCTTGCAATATGGTTTCCAGCAGTTCCAGTCACTGCTATGAATCACATTGACATTTGTAAAACCCTAACAATCATGTAAGCTTGAGCCTCCTGCAGGATCAGAGCCCTGGTATTTTTGGACTTCCTCGTAATCCTATTTTTGTCAGCTGGTCATGGTGACCACATAGTCACTGCAATCAAAAGGATATTAGCACGGCATTGGCTTCTGTGTGTCATCTAACCAGAACAAGAATTCTCGTATATTTTCTCCCTTTTTAACAAAATTTAAATATTCTATTTTCCCCAAATTACATGTAAAAACATTTTAATATTCACAGTTTTTTTTTTAGTTTCAAGTTATTTTCTTCCCACCTTTCCTCCCTGAGATCATAAGTAATTTGATATAATTTATACATGTGCAATCACGTAAAACATTTCCACATAAATCATTTTATGCAAGAAAACAAACAGAAAAGAAAGAAAGAAAGAAAATGAAAAAAATAGTATGCCTTGCTCTGTATTCAAAAAACATAATTTCTTTCTCTAGAGGCCCCATTTTTATTATGAGTCCTTTGAGACTGTCTTGGATCATTGTATGGATGAGAATAGCTTACATGATTTAGAGTTGATCATCATACAATAATCCTGTTACTATGTGCAATGTTCCCCTGGTTTTGCTAACTTCAATTTGTATCAATTCATGTAAGTCTTTCCAACTTTTTTCTTACAAATCATTCTACTTGTTTCTTCTAATAGCATAAAGAGATATTTGATTCCAATAACATACAACAGTTAGTTCGGCCATTCCTCAATTGATGGGCATCACCTCAATTCCCAAATCCAATTCCACAGAAACAAGGGCTATAAACAATTTTTGTACAGATTTCACTTTTTTGTAACATGAACCTAGTAGTAGTATTGCCAGGTCAAAGGGCATTCAACAATTTTATAGACTTTTGGCAATAATTTCAAATTATTCTCCCAAATGATTGGATCAGTTCACAACTCCATTAACAAACTTCATTATTGTCTTACTTTTTTCACATCCTCTCCATTATCATTTCCATTTTTGTCATATTAGCCAGCCTAATGGGTGTGATGTGCTACCTCAGAGTTGTTTAAGTTGTGTTTTAATTTTCACACCATCACTTGATAAGGGTTTGAATCTGCTGACATAAAGAGAAAGTTTGGGAATTTTTAAAAAGAACATCTGCAATGATTATTTCTGTGCATCTAAACCAAACATCAACTTATGTTGGCTTAGAGAATTAATTCTCATCCAGTTCCTCTCAGCCAGTATTTAAAAGGTATGATATATGTACAAGCCATTATGCTTCAGTGCCATTTTCCCTTCCACTGACATCATTCCAACCCTGCATCCTCCTTTCCAAAGGACCTCTTAGGTGATTCCATCTGTTAAGAGGTCTCATGAGATCTTCCACATATTTTAAAGTATACTTTATTGAGACAGATATGTGAACTCATTTGATGAGTTACTTTAAAAATGGAAAACTAACCAAAGAAAACTGTCAATCTTCCCTCAGTATTAGTTCTATTTTATGAACACCACTTAAGCCTTGTTAGTCCTGAAATAAGTCAAACTCATAAGTGGAGGGAAAAGGTATCTTTATTCAAAATAAAGAGGGTCAAGAATCTAGGGCACCCCTATATTTTAGGACATGGATGTATACCAATGAAACTTACAAAAAAGTTTTTACACTTTCAGAGGAAATATGGGAAATCATATGAGTAAACAGGTCTGGCCATGAAGTCTCAACCCCCTATGACAAGGCAAGCAAGAAAACCTACTTCCTTCTGGTTGTTTTACCCTTCATGATCCATAAATATTCATAAATATCCATAAAAGAGGCAAGGACATTTGGTAGCTTCCATTAGTCTAAGCGAGTTCTTTTAACAGGATAAAAAAATTCCAGGGTGGGGAACAATGAAATTTAATTGAGAGAAGCTCCCTCACAAGCAAGCAGGAAACAACAAAACCAAAATTGTTTAGAGAGGGGATTTCATTCTGTCAGGATGGTGTTTTAATTGAGAAGGGAATACTACATTCAGTATTGACAATGTTACCAATGAATTTCCCTGTAAGCTTTATTTTCTTCTCATTGACCAATATCCTCGGTTCTTTGAGATAATCATCCAATGGTATGGTCATGACCCCTTTCCTTAATCCTGTTTACCCTCCTCTGAACTTGTGCTAGATTATCTAGATGCAAAGATCAGGAGACCATGGGGAGGGAGGGCATGATGGGTAAATGGGCAATTATGAGGAAAGGCATGGGGATGTTAGAATACAATCCATGTCTGAAGTAGGATTTGAGGAATGGAGAGTGTCGAGGAGACCTAGCTCTTTCAGTGCTAAAAAAAATTGATTTTAGTAATGGCACCTAAAGGATTGCTGCTGCCCTAGAATTTCTTGAGTGAGTTCTTTGACCAGGGATACCTAAGTCTTCCAGAACTATTCATATTTCTGGTCCTGAGCATTATGATGTTAAATTAAACAATAAAAACAAATGTAGCCAAGATCAGAAAGAAAGCAGAAAATTTTGAGGAAATTTCATAGACAGTTTTTCAGATAAAGAACTCATCTCTCAAATATATAAAGACTTTTGTCAAATCTATTTCCCCCTCTTGCATTGATGGAAATGTGTTTCTCTTTTCTCCCCTACTCCCTTCAAAGTAACATCTATTTCTCTGTGTTCCACAAAGAACCTCTGACATATATTATGCAGAAAATTGATTATCCAAACTACTAAAGAAAAAGCAGTTCTTAAGTGCCTACAATAGTTCAGGCACATTGTTAAGTGCTTGACATACCAAGATCAAAACAGTTGCTATCCTTAAGGAGCTTAGGTTCTAATTAGGAAGACAACATTCATATGGATAGATTTTTTTCTTTTTGTCCCCCAACCTTAAGGTGTTTTAGTTTTGTTTTTGGCTTTGTTGTGTTGTCTCCCATAGAAGGGAAGTATACATCAGTGACTTGGTGATCTCTCCCATGTAGACATCCCTATATGGAGCAGACTGAAGGTTAGACATGCTTGATTATCTTTGGAATTCTAATGTGTGATCTCCTAAACATCCTTCAGAGAGACCCTTTCCATGGTGTTTTCCAGCCCTCCCTTAAGTAATCCAACATTCTATAAGCGCTAACTAGTATTTTAGTGCCATTATTCTAACTCAGTTTACTTTTCCAAACAAATATTTAAAGCCAACAAATCTCCAGCCATGTTATTTTGAAGTTTCCTTGATACCTTGACTTTCACTTCAATATTAATAATATGTCTTACAGATTTTTGCTCATCCACTCCCAAAGTGAGTCTTCCTTGAGACATTTTTTTTTCTATGACTAACCCCACACTACTCTCCCTTAAGTTACTATCATATCTCAGACCCATGTTGCTCTCCCACTCATTTTATAGCCTAATGTAGAGGGGTTCATGCTTTCAGAATCATTTAGATGACACCATCAGTCAAGGGTGTGGATAAATTCATAGTTGAAGATGAATGTGATATTTGAGCTTCCCCTTTATCTTTTCAAAGATTTAATTTAGAACTGATCTGGTGTGTGTCCAAGGACTTCAGTACCAGAGCTCGTGGACAGCTCTGTTTCCTTGAGTTCATGGTCTGCTGTCCCATGATGATTTGAAGGTGATCCTGAGTACAGTAGGATGGCCAGCAGGTCCTGTCAAGGATGAATCACTTTGGGTTTGGGCCCAGTGACAGATCGTGCATCCATGGTCCAAAGACCAGCACAACTAAGTTCGGAAAGTATACCACAAAAAGGTTGTCCAGTAGATGGGCCATTCTTTGAGGCCAAAATATCTCTCCAAGGATAAGGGCAGAGTTGTAAGGGACATAGCATTTAGGGACATAGGAGATCTGGTTTCAAAGCTTATTTCCAACATTCCCTAGCTATATGATTAAGAGAAAATAGTTTAAGTTTGGGGGGACACAGATTCCTCTATCTCTATAATGGGGGAAAATAGGTGTCGTTTGTATAGTCCAAAAAGTTTGAAAGCACTTTTTGTCACTTCCACAAAAATTATGCTATCTTTATAAGAATCCTCTGAAATAGACACTAGAGCTATTATCTCCACTTACCAGATGAGGACATCAAAGTTCAGAGAGGTTTGTCCTGGACACACAGCTAACAAAAGCCAGAAATGGGATTTTATTCAAGGTCTTTTTCACGCAAAGGTTCAAACTGCTTGCCATGCTAAGGCGACTCTTGAGAACAATGGGTCCTGCAGCCTTGAGACTTGTTAAGAGAAAAGTCCTCTGCAAACCTTCCAAGGCTACATAAATATTAAACTGGTGTTGGAGAATGCCCACACAAAAACAATAACATATAATGTGACATTTGCCTTTTGGTGGACAATATTGGAATGAGAGAGTAAAACTCAGAGCAAAAATCTCAAGCAAAAGGTGGGAGATTATGCCGTACCAGTAGGAAAGACTTCTGGGAATTCAGTAGTGAACTTTCAGGTGAACTTGCAAATCCCCACAGACGTGGAAGCAGGAACGTCTCTCCCTGGACATTTCTTTGCACTTTTTGTGCAAGCAAAAACTGTTTGCTGCAACAAAGCAAAGATTCCTGACAGCTTGATGAGGAGCTTCATCTACTAGGCATTCACTCCCTGGATGTCAACTTTTTGCCCTTATGATCTGTGGGGAAATTGAATGTAAACCAACTAGACTGTTGATGCCTGCAATATTAACATGTAATTACATCACAAATGTCTTGAGAAGAAAGAGTTGCTTACTTGGGTGGAAAAGTTTCTGGATCAAGTTGCAGATTTATTAGTCATCGTCCAATACCTTGAGACCAATTCAATTTGTCAGAGCTGGATATCATTGCCATTTTCCACAGAATCTTAGGTTTTAAATCAAGGCCAATATAGCATCTAACCTTGGAGGGGGACTGGATTTATAGCCTTACTGGAAGGTCCATGTCTCAAAGGGATTTAAATCTTGTGAATAATCCATTCTGATTTTTTTTCCCTAGAGCGGTAAAAAGAGGACAATTGCTACAACATTTAGCAGAATATTTTATAACATCATATGAGCAGCAAGTCGAATTCAGTAATGCTGACAAATCATCAGCTTATTTTTTCCTGCTTATTTTAAATTAGAATATTGTGTAAGAAAAAATAAAATTAGACAGTTTTTCAAATGTTCCTTTTAAAATTTTTAGCTTATTAAAATGAAATTGCCCGTTCCTGTTATTTTTCAGGAACTCAGAGATGACCACTGGTGGCCTGAGGATCAGATTTCCTAGACAGATCTGGATCATTTGTTAGAATACACATGTGGGTGAGGTGAAGAGACAAAGCAGAGGACAGGAAGGTACCTGATAGATATCCCATTTAAAGCCACAATGGAGGACTAAGGAGGGTCACACTTGGAATCACAGGGCCAAATTTCCCCATTTTGTCTCTATCAGCAGGCACTGGTTATATTTTAGGTTAGCTTGTTTGGAGTAGGGTACAGATTTCTCCCCGGGGGAGGGAGAAATTTCGACCTCATGAATTATTTTCATTTAGTCAGTATACCAGGAGAGGTCCTAGGAGAGCAAAAGTCTGTGATGTGCCATTATTGACAGAATCAAACATATATGCCATTGTTGTGCAGTTAAGTCTGAGTCTCCCATGATTCCACTTGGGTTTTCTTGGCAAAGGCACTGGAATGGTTTGCCTTTTCCTTCTCCATATATATGGATTCATGTATGTTACTGTAGTCAGTCAGTCAACAAACATAAATAGTGCTTATTATATGCCAGGTATTACTATTAATTTCTTATAGTCATGTTCATAATTTGTCTTGTTACTTTGAATATAAATAAGTACTAGTTCAGAAGGACTATGATTTGGTCAATGATTGTACTTTTACAATCCGCAATATAAGTTTTTGTTGCCTAACTGATTCCTAGATTCTCAGAGTTGGAAGGGACATTAGAGGCATCTGACCCAAATTGGAGCAGACCAGAATTCCTTCTGCAGCCTCCTTGTGAGCTCAGTTTTTAGCATTTGTTCCAATAACAAGGAGCAGCCCATCCCATCTATGCCCTATTTAAATTGTTGGAACATTTTCCTTTGCGCCCAACTGAACTCTGCTTCCCTGGTCCTCCCTATTTTGTCCCAAGTTCTGCCCTCTGAGGTCAAGTACAGGACTAGTAACCCATCTTCTATAACCCAGCTTTTTAAAAGTCTGAAGTGTCCTATCAGGTGTTTTTCCATCCTAGGAAAATCCTCCCCTCCTCTCCCTCTGCTTCTCTATCTGTCTGTCTCTCCCTCTTGCTCTCCATCTCTGTCTTTGACTCTATCCATCCCCTACACACACACACACACACACACACACTCACACACACACAATCTTTATATCTATCTATCTATCTATCTATCTATCTATCTATCTATCTATCTAT
>JAJPUD010025626.1:652-15882 GCA_023553655.1 Myrmecobius fasciatus | reverse complement strand
GCGGGAATTATAACAGAAAGCTTTCTAAGGGTTAATGTTGAAGAATTACCCATACATATGTTTTGCAAATAAAAGGTTTCAATAAAAAATAATAAATAAATAAATAAAGATTATATTATTTAGTTTCCAATTAATTTTTGGTTCAATTTCCCCTGGCCTTTTATTGCATGTAATTTTTTATTTCATCATGATTTGAAAAAATGCATTTACTATTTCTGCCTTTCTGCATTTTATTTTGTGGCTTTTATGCCCTGATGTATGATCAGTTTTTGTATAGGTTCCATGAAGCACCAAGAAAAAAAAAATATTTCTGTGTCCATTCAATTTTCTCCAGAGATTTATTATACCTAATTTTTCTAACATTATTTTTACCTCTAACTTCTTTCTTATTTATTTTGTGATTCCATTTGTCTTGTTCTCAGAGAGCAAGGACATTCCCCATTAGTATAATTTTGCTGTCTATTTCTTCTTGCAGTTCTCAACTTCTAAAAATTTGGATGCTATACCACTTGGTGCATATATGTTTAGCATTGATATTGCTTTATTATCTATGGTACCCTTTAGAAAGATATAGTTTGTTTCCTTTCTCTTAATTAGATCAATCTCTGCTTTTACTTGATCAGAGATCTAGATTGCTACTCCTGCTTTTTTACTTCACCTGAAGCATAGTAAATTCTGCTCCAGCCTTTTACCTTCACTTTGTATGTTTCACTGTGCTTTAAATGTGTTTTTGGTAAACAAATATTGTAGAATTCTGGCTTTTATTACAGTCTGCTCTCTGCTTCCTTTTTATAGGAGAATTCATCCCATTCACATTCACAGTTGAAATAACTAATTCCATATTCCCTGCCATCTTATTTGCTCTAAATTATGCTTTTTTCTCTTTTATTTCCCTTCCCTCCTCCCCAGTATTTTACTTCTGATCACCACTTCCCTCAAACAGACTTCCCCCTTTAGACCTCCCCGCCCCTTTCTTATACCTTACTCCTACTACTTCTATTTTCCCTTCAATTAGACTTCAGCTTGCTTTTTCCCATTTCCTTTCCACTTTCCTACAAGGTGAGACAAGTTTCTCTGTGAAACCAAATATGTCTGATATTCTCTCTTTGAGCCAAATTTGATGAGAATAAGAGTCACGCAATGCTCATCATCCTCCCTTCTCTCCCTCAATTATAATAGGTCATCTTTGCCTCTTTGTGAGATGTACTTTCCCTTATTTTACCTCTTTTTCCAGTCAAATCCCTTTTGCACCTCTAGCTTCTTTCTCATATCATCATAATAAAATTAAATTATACCCATACTCTCCAATTATACTCATAACAGAAATATAGTTCTCAAGAGTTCTTTGCTTTTTACATTTCTTTATGTTTCTTTTGAGTTCTGTGTTTGGAAATCATTTTTTTTTTGGCCCAGCTCTTGTCTTTTCATTATAAATAGATGAAATTTCCATGTGTTAGTGAATGTTCATCTTCTTCCCTGAAAGATACTGCTTATTTTAGGTGGAGCGCTCATTATTGTCTGTAATCCAAGTTCCTTTGCCTTTCTGAATATTAGATTCCAGGCCCTTCAATCCTTTAACATGGAAGCTACTTGGTCTTGGGTAATCCTGATTGTGGCTCCTCAATATTTAAATATATCATTTAAATTCAAGAAAATCTGTTTTCAAATATTTCCTCTGGTAAATGCTAGATGTGTAACCATAGATAAATCATGTTCATATCACTGTTTTGATTTACAATTTTCTCATCTGGAGAATGGTAAAAAATAATATAAACAACATTTTTCAAATAGGCTATATTAGGCTCAAATGAAATCATTTATGTAAAGTTTTTGGAAAGATAAAAATGGTAATCACATGATATAATGAAAGCAACCATCTAACAACTTAATGATTTTATTAATTCAATGTTTTTGGTCAGTTAGTAAGCAGTCCACTCAAAGGATGCTTTGCCATGCATATATTCTGTTGTTAAAACAAGCTAGCTCATTTCCATGGGAACCGTGAACAAGAATCAGAAGTTATCTAGCTTAAAATAATTTATTTTGATCATAGGTTATGTCATCTGTTGAACTTAATACTCTTTAAACCATTTTTGTATGCATGTAAAAGAAGAATGCCAATGATCAGTAAACAATTTGTATATGTATATATGTTTTCATGTCTGCTCTGTGTAAGGCATTCAGGATTAACCTAATTTAGAAATGGCAAAGATCAGTATTATCACAAATAAGAAATTTTGAAGTATATCTTCCTAGCCAAGATTCTTTCCTTCTTTATCAGCACATTTTCTTCTTTGCTTCATACTAATACATAAATCTCTGACTTTGTAGTATGTTCCAAATTACAGAAAAAATATAGTTCCCTGCTACAATGAGCAAAACCCCTTTGCTACTTTAAGTGATTTTTTTTAAACATACTGAGTGCAATTTTTTATATTATCCTCTTTCCAACCCTTTAAGTAGATGGTCTATAATGTCTAATCCTAGGTACTCTTTTCTGTTCTTCCTAGAATCCCTTTTATACATCCAATCATTTTGCATGGTTTACTTTTTATCTCCGTACATATATTTTTCAAATCTCTATCTCCTTTACTCCTTATTTGACCTTCATCCCTTTATCACCTCTATTATTTCGAATAGAAATTCCATTCAAGGCCCAATTTTGTCCCTTTTTTTCAGAAAAAAAAAATTATTAAATTGATTTTAATACAATTGATTTTTTAATCAATTTAACCAGTTGTTCATGTTCTACCACCTAATTTTTTGTATATAATAAGGTCTTTATTTTGTCCTTCCAAATTTAACAAATATGAGATCTTCAAGGCAGAAATCACTATCATTTATGCCATTAAAACCCTACTCTCTGATCTAGAGTCTTCTACATTGAAGAAACTTCTTAAAAGCTTTATATGATGATGATTAGCACTGTTATTGTTCCACCAATTTACAATTTTAAAAATCTTGTTTTCTTACTTGTTTTGGGGAGAAGACCTTTTCCATGCTTGTCATATCCTATCAATTATTATTACAAGTAATTCAATATCTGAGAGCTTTCAAGATGCATGTTAGAGATGGAATTCAAAACCATTCTGCTTTTATGCAGAGCCAAAATTAGGTTGTGAATTTGCAAAAGTCAGAACAGGGATATAGCTATCCAATTTTTCTCTGGACCAGGTACCTATGAAAATTTGAAGGTCCAAAGTCTACAATGATATTCTGGAATAATTCAGTATTAAATACTATGGTAAAATAAGAAGCCCAGTCCAGATCTTGTCCCCAGATATACAACAAAATCTAGATGTGGTATCAAGTACAAAGATAATCGATGTTCTGGCACAATAAATTAAAAGAGAGCCCCGACATAATGTGCCATCATAGTGACAATATGCTCAACACAAAGGTAAAGAATGAAAATAACTTCAAAATTTTACATACAATACCTCAGAAAAAAACAAAGCTTTGGCACAAATACAACTAGAATTTCTGAAATAGAAAAAAAATTGTTGTTAATGTGTGTGCGTGTGCATGTGTGTGCATGTGCATGTGTGTAATAAAAACTCTTGAGGAAAGAATTAGAAAAGAAATGTCATGAAAAAAAAAAAACCTGGAAAGAAAATTAGTGGTTTTGCCTGAAAAATAATTCTTATAAATTAGATTGCATCAAAAAGAAGCCAATTATTCCATGAGATAAAATAAATATTAAAATGCAGTCAAAAGACTATGAACATATGTAAAAAATGTTAAGTTTTTTTCATATCAAAAACAGCTTACCTGGGAAACAGATTCAGGTGGAAAAAAATTACATTGAGCTACATGAATAAACACAATGACAAAAAAAAAGGATCTAATCATCCCCTTTTCAAGAAATTTAAAAAGAAAAGAAAATTTAAAATCTCTTAGAAGTAGTATGCAAAATTGAAATACAAAGAATACCTCAGTCACTTCCTGAAAGAAATCCCAAAATGAAAACTCCCAGGAATGTCATAGCCTGGACAAAGAAAAGACAATACTGCAGGCTTCCATAAAGATAGAATTTATTACATAACCCCATTCAGGATCTGCCAAATATCAGCACCCACTATTGCAAAGCAATAGGATATCTTAGAAGGCAAAGAGTTCAATATTTGAGAAGGCTTACAATCAAGAATAGTATACATCAAAACTGAATATAATGCCATGGGGGAAAATGGACATTTAAAAAAAAATACAAAACTTCCAGGCATTGCTGATTAAAAGAGTCCAACTGCAGAGAATATGGGAAGTTCAAACATAAAAGTGAATCATACATATGAAGATAAATTTGAATGAACAATGAGGAAAGACTAAAAAAATATAAACACATTCAAATAAGGAGAAATGATAGAAGTGTTCCATTCCTCCTAATTGCTCCTCCTCTGTCTCTCTCCTCCTCCTTCTCTTTCTCTTTCTCCTCTTCTCCATCTGTCAGCATAGGGAGTTATTCCCTCTAAGTATATGGGTGCTGTATCTAAAGGAATGTAAATTTTGATTGTTTATGCTTTGCAAAGTACATTAGGGTCATGGGGGATGGATTTTTAATCCTTCCTTATTTATTCTGAATTTTGCAAAACAAACAAAAACTTGATAGTTAACTCTTGTCTCATGTAGTTTTTATTTAAGATTTCTTATAATATAGCTCTGATAAACAAAACTTTGATAAAGTTCATTGTTATTCAAATGAAGTTACTTGACATTCTTTTAAAACCAAATCACTGTTTCATCAATAATATTCTATTTGAATCCCTACTTGCTGATTGTTTAATTTTTCATGGTTCAGAGTGAATATAAATAGCAAATAATTCTGTTCTGGTCAGAAACTGAGGGCCTTTCCTACTCAACTGATTCTTTTATAAAGACAAAACTAAACTATCTTGTCTTGATTCTTACATAGCTTTTAATTACTGAATGGGTGTTGCCCCAGATAAACTAAAACCTGGGAAAGACCTTAGCTTAAAAAAAAAAAAAAAGTTTTCTACTGAATTTGGAACCATCACCAGTCTGACCACCAGGTTAGATGACTGGAAGAGAGAGTGAGACTTATGTCTCTACTTCACTTGAATCCAAATCACTTGTGAATTAAGACATCGATCTCCTGGTGCCATTGGTACATGGAAGATACCCGATTTTCCAAAACCTAAGAATAATTCTATTATATCTTCCTAATCTTAAAAAAATGAAAAGAAAGAGGAAGAGCAACAAATTTAGAGAAAAATGGAAAGTTTCAGGAAAAATATCTCACTATTATCAGGGTGCTCAAGTAGACATTCACACAAATAACGAGAGGGATAGAAAAGCAGCTGAGACTTGAACCTTATGTTCATCCCAAATTGTCAATTGGAAAAAATCCATAAACATATTTTTATAGACTTAACAAGAAAAGATACAAAAAAAGGGGAGAAGTGATAAGGGAGAATAGGAGGGAAGCTCAGTAAATGGAGGAATTAAACCTCAATAAAACAAATTCTGTATGGATCAAGTATGAAAGTATCTATAGATCTTTTTGAAGTGGAAAAGAATAAAAAGCTAAAAGGATGTTCATATGTTAGGAAACAAATGAAGTAACCATGGTTTATAAATGTGAAGAAAGCAACCAAGATTCCTGAAAAGTAGTGTTAAAATATGTTACCTATCTATACATATAAAGGTGGAAGACTCAGAAGGCAGAATGAAACACATATTTAAAGGGACATAGCCAATGTGAAAATTTGTGTTGATTGACTATATTTGTAATGTGTTTTCTTTTCTTTTTTTGTTTACAATTATGAGGATTAGTTTAGGAAGGTAAGACATTTATTAAAATATTTTAAATGAACTTCAGCAACTTTTATCAATGTGATGCACAAGCACAATTCCTTAGGGAAAAAAAGAAGTATGTTGTCTACCTTCTGACAGATGTGATAGTAGAAGGACTTGAAGGACTTGAAGTACAAATTGAAACATGTTTTTAGCATAAAAAATAGGATATTTTCTTTTGATTATGTTTCATAGCTTTGTTTTACTTCTTTACTTATTGAGAATAGAAGAAGGGAAATGGAAAGAAAGGATGCCTGATATTATAAAATAAATTTGATTTTCAAGCAAATATGTCAAATGCCACAAGTGTTTTTTCAAATATATCTATCCACTGCTACAAACCTGGTGCAATTATTTGATTATCTGATCATCATTTATATCTGATTATCATTTATATGAATATTATTAAAGCTTTCTAATAATCCTTTTTGCTTCCCTTCCTTCCCCTATCTAAATTATCCTTCAACATTTTACCAGACTTTTGCCCTTTATGCATTTATATGGCTTTGCCTCATTTTCATTCAAAATTCTTTAATTAACAAGGATTCATAAAACTTTAAATATGTAATAATCTTATTTTAATAAAATAAGATTACTTTATAAGTATATGTATTTGATTTTGTGAAAAAAACATCAACTTTATCCTGAGTATAGATTCACAGATTTCACTAGACTTAAAAAGGGACTATCATAAATAATACATATACATGTAAACACAAGGCTTAAGAAACATTCCTAAAATAACTCCCCAATATGGAATAAGCTTTTAAACTCCTTAAAATGTTACTAAACAGTATAAGGTAAGTTCAAGGAAACTACACACAGACACAGATATAGATAAATGTGTGTGTATATATATATGTATGTGTGTACATGTGTATTTCCCCTCATGTCCCCAGAGTACTATTGCTTGCATTACTAAACATCTTGTTAGACATTTGCTTTGTAATAAAAATAATTCAGTTGAAAGCCCTCCTTAAGTCAGTGTCATTTTCCCTTTGTAACCTTATGCCATATTATTGCCTTCCACATAGCCTATATTTCAGTCAGATTTTAATATGTACGATATACTTTCCTACCTACATATCTTTGCTCATTCATTCTTCAGTGTCAGCTATTCAGTCTTTCACTCTCTATTTGTTAAATCATTTCCCAATATTTAAAACCCAACTACAGTGCTGACTTCTTTTTGATGCTCTCTTAATTTTTGCAAGTTGGAGCAAACATCTATTATAGACACAAAATCTTCCATTAATTTGTGAAGTATTTAATAGTACAGTTATTTTTTTATGTCTTAATCCATTTCTAAAGTAGAACCTTCCAAAAGGAAATAACAAGTCTTATTTAAATGTGCATTTCCACCCCTCATCCCTATCTAACTCTCTGCAATCTAGGAAATTGAAAAAGATGGTTATTGAAGAGAATTGTAAGGATTTAGCATGAGGTAGTCTAGTGATTGCTTAAGGGGGATCGTTGACTGAAATATTATAATACAATACCCAAAAGGCTATAAGGAATAGACATAATATGACACCAAAATATACTCTTTATCATACCAATCTCTTTTTTTGATAAACAGATATTTGAAATATTCATATCTTTTCAATTCAATGAGTGGAGGAAAAGCATCTCAAATCTACCCCCTGTCTGTCAGCCAGATTTCTAATTTAAAAATTAAGATACTTAATGTCTTGAGCTTAGAAAAAGGAAAAGTATTTGAGGGTAGAGTTAGTAAAAAGAGAAGAAAGGAGTTACACTTGATACCACTTAAATAAAAGATAGTAGGTAAATTCTCAATGATATATGGGCCAAAAACCTACAGTCTTATTATGTAAATGATATACATGTGCACACACACATGAACATGCACATACAGAAAATATGAAACAATGGATAATCATAGAAATAGATGAGAATTTACATAATATCAAATGCAATCCTCCTCTTTTACATTGAAGTAAGTAAGCTTATCTGACTTGTTCAAGTTCATACAACTACTAGTGCTTGGGGTGGAATTCAAAATAATTTCCAATTTAAATTTCATAAGTCTATGCACTACATTGAAAAACAACAACAGTAATATTTTCTAACAGGAAAAAGAGAAAATTTAATTAGTCTCTTCACTCAATTAAAGAAGGATGATGATTCATTTCCCAGTGGAAAAATCAGATATAACTAACTCAAATGTATCTCTTGATTTACCCTGAAAGAATCTCCTTAGCTTTGCTTAGGAATTAATCTTGGAGGAATTCATCATGCTGAGATATATGTCATTATTCTTGAGCTCTTTTATAATGTCCAATGGCCCAGTTTTCAATAATTTATAATTAAAATATATCTGTAATATTAATTCTACACGGTTTCATTTGTATTTCAATAAAGATTTTACATTTTGCTTTTAGATCTATTACAAATGGGTTGTCAAGCTAAATGAGGTGGCAAGATATCTATATTTAGCAACTTCTAATTTCAATTCATTTCCTTTCTTTCCTTGGGGAAAAAAAACATAAAAGCAAAGCAAAACAAAACAAAACAAAACAAGCAAACAAAAACATGAACAATGATTCTCACTCCAGACCATATTGGAGAAGAATGAGGCAATATAAAATTTCCAGAGAACAGACATCTATCTCCTTTAGCAAAAATCTTTTTTTTCTTCATTTTGTTCCTATATGGTATTAAAAATGTTTTGAATCCAATTTGGAGATGGGAACAATTCTTTCCATCTAGATTGGCAACTATTCAATTTTATTTTTCCTGAAAAAGTTCCATTTTCTTAGATTGTTTTTCTTTCACTTGCACTTGCATATGATATTATGTAAATTCTTCTCCATTTATGGGATTTGATTACTCAGTTTCATATTTTCTATATATGCGTGTCTGTGTATGTCTGTGTGTGTCTGTGTGAGTATTATATAATCTGTGTAGTAAAACTGTAGGTTTTTGTTCTAGATATCTGAGAGTGTATGACAGATTTCCCAAGACAAATGACTTTACTTATATTATAGAAAGGGGATTATCAGTATAATATATTTGTTGTACTCATTTCATAAATGATTTGAAACAAAACTTTACCTACAGCTGATCGTCATGGCTATATCTGCTGAAATGATAGGCCTAAAATTTTGTGGACATCGATAAGGTGATTTTGACTAATGAAGTAGTGAAGAACATAGAAAAAGTAAATATCTGTGAAAAAAGTATTGTTCATCTCTTCACTAGAAAGTATTTATGGTTAAATTCAATTTCATCAGAATTTTAATAACCCCAAAAGAGTGACAGCCAGAATTTATCACATTATATCAAAGACAGTAATTAAACCTAGAGCTTTCTGCCTTCAAAATCATCTCCTTCATCACTATGCTATGGTTTCTATAATGTTTAGCCTAATAGTAAAAATATATGTAATTAATGTTTGTTTAATTGGAATATATAGAATAGCACCAATAGTAAGAAATGATGGAAAGTTTTCTGAAGAAGTAATCTCATTCATTTGATTTCAATTTTTGCTCCTGACACACTCTGACTGTGTGACTTTGGGAACATTAGCCAACTTTTCTGGTCCTTAATTTCCTCATCTATAAATATGAGTCTTGGATTTTGTGACCTCTAAGCTCCCTTCCTGCCATGAATATATTATCCCATGAATTCATAACTAGTTTATGAAAAGTTTATCAAAAAAGAGAAATGTTAGATGAGAATTATTCTCTCTGTATATTTTAGTCAAATATTCTTTGGGCAGGTGGAATTTCTGGAGGAACTTTCTTGGGAGTTTCAGCAGCATTCATTTTAAAAAGAAATATTTCCATTTCTCATGCCCCAGGATATTTATCTGCCTAACTGATTAAATTCAATTCTCATTTTTTTGTCTTTTTTCTTTTTAATATAGATGTAATCATCCATAAATGAAACATTTCAAAATGCAAATAGATAAGAGGATTTTTCATGAACTGGTGATTTTGGCATAAGCAGAGTTCCTTTCCTGGATTTATTTAGAAGTGGAATGCAATATATCAATTTGAAACACAAGTGTTGATATCAGTGAGCATTAGACAGTCACTGGTCAATTGATGACAAAGAAACTAATATCTAAACATTTACTATGATATCCTTTGGTACAGATCTACATGAGAGATAACTGCCCATTTTACTTGGTTTAAGCTGGAAGAACAGAATATATTTTTTAAAATTCCATCAAACAGCAAATATATTAGAAACAAGTTCTTTAACAAACTATACTGTACTTAAGAAGGAATAACTTTGTTCTCATGGCAACTTCTTGCCAATCATAAAAAAATAAGGTAAAATGCTGCAGAGACAGGTCAGTGCTAGAATATAAATAGTTACAAATATAATATTTTGGAATGAAGTGGCATTTTTAACAAGCAAAATATTACAATTAAATAATCTCAAAAAAAAAAAAAAAAAACTCCACGCTTATCTGTTTTTCTTGGGTAAATACAAGCTGCCCCTAAAGAGTCCAAAGTTGAAGAATTGAGTGATTTTTAAGGGTAATAGCACTGAAGTTAAAGTATGATTCTAATGAGTGTCACCTTTTAAAGAAAGCTCAAAAACAACAACAAAAAAGGCACACTGCATTTGAAGAATGATTCAAGCATTCCAGTCTTCTAGTATGGCAATATGCTTTCCCACTAAGCCTTACCCTTCAAGATTGTGTATTACATGTTAATTGAGACCAGAAGGAAGGGGGGAACAGAGTGTGCCCCTGACAAATATGAGGTCATATCATGGCACTTTTGAAATGAAACCAATTCCAGTAGAAAAAGTAGGTAAATGATATTAAGGGTCTTATAAGAGGGAGTGTTGAGCAGATTTCAGTGGAAGAAGATAAAACAGAGTGTTAAGAGGAAAGTTCATTACATCTTATCATTACAATGGATGTTGCTTCAGAAAACCTGGGTGTAAATGGAGCTCTGCCACTTAACTTATATTGTTTTGATCAAATAATTTATCTTTTCTAAGTTTCCTATTGTATCTAATTAATACAATGGATTTGATGGCTTCTAATATTTCTTCCATCTCTATATCTACAATCTCAGGTATTTTAAATTTCTGTGATATTCTTTCCATCATAAAAATAAGAAAATAAAAAAAAGATTTATCCTTTATTTTTTTCAAACAATTATTTAATATACACAAAACATTTATGATGCCAGTACATTATATTAGTTCTATGAAGAGCTATGATAAGAATTATGTCCATTCTCAAGGAAATTATAGTCTAGGAAAGGAGATACCCTATGTATGTAACAAGGATTGCAGTAAAGAACAGCAAATGAGAAGCATGAAAAGCAAAAAAAAAAAAAAAAAAAGGTATACCTTCACATCATACTTTCTATGTATTAAACATTTTATAAAGATTATGTCATTTGATAATGAAAAAGAAAATGGACATAATGATCTTTAATGCCACTGGACAATAGTGCTACATATGATCACCAGCATATAGGCCACTAGAAAAGAGAAAGACAGGTCTGTTTCTATTCATTCTCTACAGTATGAGTCAATTACAGAGTTTTAATGCAATTTTAATAGATTATAGGAAATGTTATTTTAATGTACTAAGTAAAAACATCAATAACAATAAGAACCTCTCCTATGTAATGTATTAGGACAGTCGATTTCTAACTATGAAAATCAGGGAAAATTTGTGAAGGAAATAATAATTAAGGAAGTACAGAATGTGAACTAATCAAAATGGACTTTGAGGTGGTGAGGCCATCCCACACATAGTAAATTCTGAGGTCAAAGTGATAGTGATGGGAAAGCTTACCACACATGATGCATTCAGGGAAGTCTTAAGTATTGTAAAAATATAAATCATAATTTGATGTTTTCTATGGTCATTTCTAAATTTTCTAGGTATGGCATTAAAGTTAAAGCTAGTGTAATACAACTTATATATGGTGCCTATCATATAAAGGAATATAACTGTAGTAAAACAGTTGCAGAAGAAAACAATAACAATTTTCAGTTTTCCAAAATAACACCATTATGTCTTGCAAGGGATATTGTTTAAGGGAAACATGTAGAATAAGTAATCTGGACTAATTTATAAATTGTTTGCTCTCTTTCTAGTTTTATGGTTTTCTAATGCCTCCAAAGTGTTCTTTCATTGTTGTTTGTCCTTTCTCAAAGTGAACATGAATTCTTTTTTTAAGTTAAAAGAAACATGAGAAATAATTAAACAAACAAAAAAAGTAGAAGTAGTATGATCGATATTCAATCTCCAAACTATGTTCTCTCTCTGGATGCAGGTTGCATTTCCATTTCAAATCTATTGGAATTGCCTTGCATAACCTCTTAGAAAAGCTAAGTCTATTACAACTGATCATCACATAATCTTGTTTTTGTATATAAAATAAGAAAACACACACACGCATATATATGTATGTATGTATGCTATCTTTACAAATGCAATTATTAAAACCATTGGTTTCTAACTAAAATAACCAGTTTTGGTTGATTCCCCCATGTTTCACTTAATTCAGTAATTAACATCAGCAAATATTTCATGTCTACTGGCACAAAATAATCTGCTGAGAATTCTTGGGATTTAAGATTTAAAAAATAAAGAAAGGAAGAGAGAAAAAGAAAAAAAGAAAAGAAATGTACACCATTTGTGCCCTGGCACTTATTATATACTAGTAAATGCAACAAAGAAATAGACAACACAAAGTCACTCAAGGAAGAGCTTAATGGGTAGATAAAACTTGAAATGAAGCCTGAAGTTTTATGAAGATCAGTAATGATTTAAAAAGTTATAGATGAAGAAGTAAAATGAAAAAAATCTCAAAAGTTTTAGTGCAATCTTAAATTTTTAATAATTTTGGAAGAATAAATGTACAATTTACAAAAATCCAAAAATTTGAAGGTTTGGATAAATCTATTTTGAATGTGTTTAATAGGTATAATTTTATAAAACATTTTCTCAACTTTAACATAACGACATTACATGTTGCATGTTGGGCAAACTTTCTAGATTTCCTTCAAATACTGGCTAAAGTCCCAGCTTTTATACAAGAAGCCTTTCCTGATAATCCCTAATCAATATATTTTCTATGACATTCCTATCAATTTAATTTATGCTATGCTTATCTGCAAAATTTTCATGTTTTTTTACCCAATACCATGAGGTTTTTGAGACCAAGGTTGTCTTTTGACTGTTTTTATATCTTTACTTCTTAGAACCTATAGTAGGCTTTCAATAAAAGCCAATTGAGTTGGTGATTTCTTAGTTTTTAGATTGAGGAAACCTGGGCAGTTTTGGAGACAGTAGTGGAAAGCCTATTTATTGGATAGGGAGAAATTTGGAATGTAATTATTGATTACTTGATTATTAAAGGAATATATTCTAATTAGTTGAAAAGGATGCAGGAAACAAAGCCATGGACATAGAAATTACCTTCAGGAAAAGAAATGAGAATGGATCAAGATAGAAGACATAAGAAAAGCATTTTAAAATTCAGAACAAGAGGGAATGTGAATTTATTTTTGCTTGGGACAACAGACATAGGTAAGTAGAGAATTAGAAAGATGAGAGGTATATTGATGATAGAAAGATAGATGGGTGAATGCACATATGAGGAGATAGATTTTAGATGGATAGTCAGATGATAGGGAGATTAATGGATAGATAGGTAGATGAATAGATGATAGATACATAATTTGTGTTGATATTGTTATTGAGTCATTTCAAATATGTATGATACATTGTGACTATTGAGGGTTTCCTTGGCAAAGATAGTGGAATAGTTTGCTATTCCTTCTTCAGGTCATTTTACAGGTCAAGAAATGAGCCAACAAGGTTAAGGGACTTTTCCAGGGTCGCACAGTTAATATGTATTTGAAGCCAAATTTGAACTCAGGTCTGGCCGAGCTCCCCTTGGTGTATATGCTTCTTTATGTGTGTAAATATTTAAACAAAAAAAGAATATATATAGTCACTTACTGGCAGTCAAAGATGTTATTGGGGCATGAGAAAAAAGGCGATCCTTTCATACAGCTTCTGCAAGAAATTCATTGTTATGGGAGCCACCCACTAGTGATGGCTGGGGGTCTAATTCTGACCAGCAGAACAGATCCCTTCATGTGAGAGGATGATAACAATACAAGGAGATTGCAAGGCATTTGCATTCTTTGATCTCCTTCCCCCTCCCTCCCCCTCCCTCCTCCTCCCTCTCCCTCCCCCTCTCCCCCTCTCCCCCTCTCCCTATCTTCTATGCCCCCTTGCCTCCAATTTATTGCATTCCCAATCTACAAGGAACATCTAGATGAGTAAAGGTTGCTTTGCTATTCCTTCAAGTATGTTATGATTCACAGCTGTGGGGGCTTTTGAAAAATTGACTTTCCCCTTCACTTAAGTATGGTCCTTTACAATTCATTGATAGGGTATATTTAGTAAGAAAAAAAAAAGATTGCTATACAATGAATAGAGCCCCACTGAGATTTTGAACAGTGATTGTTTTGTGACCTCACTGATAATATTACAAGTTCTCATATAGCTCTATTTACCAGTGTGAGAATACAAAGCAACAAGTTGTGAGCAACAAAGCATTAATAAATATTTACCAAACCACTTTTCAAATGAAGTATACACAATACATTTTAAGCATATACTGAATTTTAAACTTTTATTTTCTGTATCACTTTATTAAGTCTAGTCACATTCAACTCTGATTTGTGACATTTGCTGATTTAAGGTATAAATGTCCATGTTAAAAATGTAAGAATTGATTACAGAAGAGCTGGGTCCAACTAACTTCAGTTTACTCATAGTTATTATTTTTGTTATATAAAGTTTTTCACCTCAAATTCATTTAATAATATTTTTATATAATATCACAATCTCCCTACATCACTTGAAAAAACAGTATCAACCAAACTGTAACTGACCAAGTAAGAGACTGCTGATTTTCAATTGTAATGATGTTTATAACTTTTATAACAAGCATTTACATAGGACTTTAGGATTTGTGAAGTATTTAACAGACATATTTATCATCACAAGAACCCTGAGAGATAGATAAAAAATGAAGGAGGGAATATCTGTGAAATGCCTAGCTCATGCCTACCTTATCTCCAAAAACACTACTGGTAGAGTCAATCATATTTGGATGTTTTCTGAAAGCAAAGCCAAAGAAAGAATGCTTCATACAAAGCATTCTTAGAGTGTGGGGGGTCTTCAATATGGAAACAAAAATTTCAAATTCAATCACCCCAATTTGTTGAAATGGCATTAATGTGAGCCCAAAAAAACATGTTTATAAAACAAGGCACTGGTATGGCAAAACATATTCACTTCTTGGCTGCATTCCTGCTCCTGTATAAGTTAATGTTCTACTGATTCTGAAACAACTGGAATTAATATTTGAATGTGGAAATTATTTGTAGCAATA
>JAJPUD010025625.1:0-17353 GCA_023553655.1 Myrmecobius fasciatus | reverse complement strand
CCTCCATTCCCTCCCACTTCCTTCTAGCAACAGACAAGTTTCTATGTGAAATCAAGTGTCTGATATACACTTTTAGAGCCCAACCTGATGAGAGTAAGATTTACACAATGCTCATCTCCCTCCCCTCTTTCTTTCAATTATATTAGGTTTTCTTTGCCTCCTCAAGAGATTTTATCTTGTTGTTAACCTCCTTTTTTTAGATCTTATTTTACCACTTTTTCCCTCTTTTCCCCAGTATGATAACCTTTCCCCCTCTAGTTTTCTTTTTCATATTATCAGAGTAATATCTAGTTAATTATACCCCCAAACTTTAAGTATCCCCCTAGTAGAAATAAAGTTCTCAAGAGTCCTTTTTTTACCTTTTTATGCTTCTCTTGAGTTCGGTGTTTGGATGTCAAATTTTTTGTTCAGATCTGGTCTTTTGATTAGAAATAGGTGAAATTCACCTGTATCATTGAATGACCATCTTCTTCCCTGGAGGATAATGCTCATTGTAGCTGGATAGGTTATTCTTGGCTGTAATCCAAGTTCCTTTGCCTTTCAGAATATCTGATTCCAGGCCCTTCGATCCTTCAATGTGGAGGCTGACAGATCCTGTGTGATTCTAATTATTTCTCCTCAGTATTTGAATTGTTTCTTTATAGCTGCTAGCAGAATCTTTTCCTTGGTGCAATAGTCCTGAAATTTAGCCCCGATATTCCTTGGGGTTTTAATTTTCGGGTCTCTTTCAGGAGGTGATCGGTGAATTCTTTCAATGGTGATTTTGCCTTTTGATTCTACAATCTCAGGGCAGTTTTCTTTCAGGATTTTCTGGAAGATAGTGTTTAGTTTCTTTTTTTCATCATGACTTTCAGGAAGTCTGATAATCCTTAGATTGTCTCTCCTAGGTCTATTTTCGAAGTCAGTTGTTTTTCCTAGGAGATATTTCATATTTTCTTCTAATTTTTCATTTTTTTTGTTTTTGTTTGACTGATTCTTGAAGTCTTATTGAGTCATTAACTTGCATTTGTTCAATTCTAATTTTTAAAATGCTGTTTTCTTCAGTTACCTTTTTAAGCTTCTTTTGTAACTGGCCAATTTGTTCATTGCACTATTTTTCCATTTCACTAATTTTATTTTTCAATAAATTGGTGTCTTTATCATATCTCTTTTGGAGGGCTTCTTGCATTGACTTCAGTTTATTTTCCTATTTATCCTCCAGCTCTCTTTTGAGATTCTGTATGCAATCTTCCAGAAAGGCCTTTTGAAAAGGGAACCCGTGGTGGTCCTTAATAACGTCCTCTGAAGTTTTGTCTAAAGGAACCTCAGGATCTGGGGTCAGCCCTTCTCTGTCTCGATAAAAGCTGTCTATGGTGAGAGCTCTCTTTTTTTGCTTCACGTTTTTTTAGACAGTGTGTATGTTTCTTTAAGGTTTGGAAAAACGGCGGCTAAAGCTCTTTGCCCTGGGGCAATTTGGCAAATAAATTTAATGTGCTGGGCCAGTGGGGGCTAGGACTAAGGCCAAATTACTCCTTAAACAAGGCAAGTCTGCCAGAACACCTGCCCCCAATCCAGGCAGAGTGTCCCTAGTGCCTCTGATACACTCCAGGTATTTGGAGTTTGGAGTTTGGAGTTTTTCCACAATGAGCTGAGTCCCACCCTCACTTCCAGCCTACACTGGAGTCCTCTGTATATCCCTCTATCCGAGTTAGACAAACCTGATGTGAAGTTTTTCAGAGATATCTGCAAGCAGTGTCCAAGTATTTCTGAATTTGTTGACTTGAAGATCAGTTCAGAGGCTTATTTTATTGTTGATTTGAGAGAAAATCGGAGGAGATGCAGAGAGTCACGTTTTCACTCCACCTTCTTGGCTCTGCCCCCAGAAAATAAAATCTTAATGTGATTATAAAAATAGTTTTGACTTTTCCAACCCCCAAATGGATATCAAGTAACAAAAGAACCATATACTACAGGAAATTATGCCATTCAGATAGTGTTATGATGTTATTTATTGATATATTTTAAAATTGCTACAAATTCAGTAGATAGTTTATCTGCAAAGGCTCATAAATATAGATTTTTCAAATTATATACTATAATTAGTCAATCATTCAAGCTAAAGGGACAATAAAAGTATTTGGGGAAATGGAGTTTATATAAAATCTTAAACTCAAGCTTCTGATTTGACTAAAACTTTACTTTTGTCTTTTAATTATGGAAAGATAAATTGATTAGAATTTGTCCTTATTTTTCTTTTCCTTCATCTAGAGGAGGTACTAATTAAGGCAGAATTAGATGAATACGAGGAAAGATAATGCAAAATGGAGAAGATAAGTTAGACTGTTTAATCAGTCTGTGACTATTCAAGTTAGGGGCCGCCTTGTGTGACAGAGTGATAAAATATGATTTAAAGAAAAAGGAATAGGATGTATATCCCCCAATATATAACATTTTCAGTGTGAACCTACAAAAGACAACTAACTTCTCTGGCCTCTGGTTCTGTAATTATAATAATGGAGAAGTTGAACTTGATGATCGTTATAGTTCCTAACTTTAAATCTATGAATTTGACTATGATCATTAATAATGTCTTTAAGGAGGAGATATGTAAGTTAAGGACTAGGCATAGACTAAATGAGCATTAGAGTAGAAATTACAAATTGGAAATTCTGATAATCCCTAGGCCTATAAAACAAATTGATTACTAAACTCTGCTTATTATTATTTTTTTTTAAATAATACTCACTGTTAATTGTATAGTAGGGATCAACTTCTTTTTAGTACAAAAATATTGAACAGATTTCAGGAGCAATATGAGCCACAGTGCTCACCTAGAATTTTTGCCTTTACATTCTCCCTTCTGAAATGTATCCATTGGACAGATACCAAAAAAAAAAAAAAACCTCCTACTTCACAGGTTGAACCATTATTATGAAACTTTAGGTGCTTGTTATTATCTGTGATTGAATTGAATACAATCTCTGTAGCTGAGCAATCAAGGACCACCTCAAAATGGTTCCAACCTAGTTTTCTAATATATTTAACACAAGAGACAACTATTATGTAACGGATAAAGAATCAGCCTCAGCGTCAGGAAGAAGTGGATTCCAATCTTGCCATTGACATATTGCTTGTGTGAAACTCAACAAGTGACATAATCTCTCTTTTTTCTAGGCAATCCTATAGGACTAAAGTTATAGAGAATGTGTAAACTTGTACTAATAGGTAAGGGTTTTCACCAGAAACTCTTTATCTCAATGAAACCATAGGTTCAATTTCTATTCATATTCATAATTTTTCTATGTGATAACCAATTGTTGTCTCTTCATAGATTATTCCTATCACCTGGAATGATCTTCCTCCATATCTTCACTGAAGGAAACTTTTCTCTTCTTCATATTTCAACTCAGACAACACAGTCCAGGAAATTTTCATTAATACATACACATGTAGCTGAAAGTTATCTCTTCATATTTTAGAACATTTTCACCTGCCTCCCCTCATCCTTTATATTTGTATTATTCTATGATATATATCTTATTAATTTTATGTAAATGTTATAGACATCCATTGTAAGGAAAGTGACTTTTTCATTTTTTTTCTTTTGCAATCCCAGTTACAAGTAAAATGTTTTGCAATTTTTTAAAAGTCCAAATATCTGATTGCATTGGCAGAATGATGAGTGAGTGTGTGTGTGTGTGTGTGTGTGTGTGTGTGTGTCGACCTCCTCTAATAATGAAGATGTTCTTCAGTTCAGTCATTTTCAGTTGTGTTTGATGCTTCATAACCCCATTTGAGGTTTTCTTGGCAGATACACTGGAATTGCAATTTCCTTCTTTAATGCATTTTCCTAAGAAGGAAATTGAGGCAAAGGGGATTAAATGATTTGCTCAAGATCACACAGCTAATAAGTTAGTCTTGAGTCCAGATTGGAACTCATGAAAATGACCACCTTTTCAAGCCCAGAAATCTATCCATTGCTTCAATAAGTTGCCTACAGATTAGCTACTCCTATGCAAAATAATTTAGAGTTGCTGGGAAAGTTAAGTGATTTGCTGAATCACATAATGAATGTGTCAGAGGTAGGACTTGAATACAGATCTTAGGTTTTCCTAAAAGTTTCCTTTTAGAACAGTTGTGAGGATAAAATGAGATATTTGTAAAGCACTTAGCATAGAACTGGCACATAGTACATGCTTTAAAATTTCTGTTAAATTAAAAAAAAAATGTCTCTCAAACCTTAACTTTGGCTGTCCACTAGTCCTTACTGTCTTTAACATAGTAGGCATTAAATGCTTCTTTTTTGAGCTGAATTGAAATATCCCGACATGCTTTTGCTGGGATAAAAACAGTTCACCCTGGAAATAATCTATTTTTTTCATCTTTTTTTTTCTATCAGCAGAAACATTATTACACCTATATAGAAGGTGAGTGGGTAGGCATTATCTTTAGAATTCTCTGCTGAATATGGTATGTTGTAGTGTAACTATTCTACTCTCTTGTGGCATTTATGTAATTTACTGAGACAGCACTCTGAGTTATCTGAATAAGGTATAAATGGTAATGATGATTAGTGTCCCTGTTCCAATACATTGAGGTTTCAGACTCATGCTAAGATGCTTTTCATAATATTCTTGAGTAACAGGACCATATATTAATTTTCTCACATTTCCAACTAGCTACATTAATATAGCATTGGTTCTTGGGTTGGGGGAGGACAACTAACAATTTTTAAATGAGTATTAAATTTGGAAATTATATTTATTATTTAGAACATCAGAGAAAGAAAAAGAATATATATTTCTTCTTTCTGTCTCACCTACCTTGACTTTTTAAAAAGTCCATTGTTATTTGAGACCTATTAAAATTCCTCATAATAACAACTGAAATCATTGTCATCTTATATATATATATATATATATACATATATATATATATATATAACTTCAAATAGGGAAATTATTTCTAGGAAGGCAGTATATATAAAGAGGGCATTCTGTTCCTTTTCCCCTTTGTTATTTGTCAGTTTAATTCAATTTCATTATTGTATTTCCTATTCATCAATGTCTATGCTTTCAGCACACTTCTTCCTACCACATGTCTGCCCTATCTCTTTACTAAAATAATAACAAGAGGTAAAAATAAACTTCAGTGTGAACAGTCTGTTCAACCTGAGTACTTTAGGTCATCTTGTGTACTGGGAAAACAACTTGCAAACTAAATATTTTGTACCTGTTTGCTTCCTTAGAATTTCATTTACCAGAGGGAAGGAACTGCTTCTTTTTGTGTATAATTTACCACTTAAAAAAACTATGTCAATTTTTGGATCCTTTTGATACATTAAGCAGTATTTTGTGGTAATATTTGATAACAAAGGACAGGCAGAAAAGAGAATAAGGAAGAAAGAGAAAGAGAAAGACAGAGACAAATAGAGACAGAGATGCACAGAAATACAATGAGAAAAAAAGCACTGCTGTGAATATACTAAAGTGAATATACGAATATATACAAAAAGACAATTCCTTTTTTTGTTACATAAAGCTTTTTATTTACAAAACATATGAGTGATTTTTCTACATTGACCTTTGCAAAAACTTTTTTTCCCAAGCTTTTCCCCTCCTTCCCCCCAACCGCCACCCCTAGATGACAGGTAATCTAATACATGCTTAATAGGATAAATTATATGATAAATACAATACATGTATACATATCTATACAGTTATCTTACTGCAAAGAAACATCAGATCTAGAAAGAGAAGAAGAAAAAAAACAACCTAAGAAGGAAAACAAAATGCATGGAAATTTTCATAGAAAGCGTTAAAATGATGTGTTGTGGTTCACACAGTTCCCACAGGCTTCTCTCTGGATGTATATGACTATCTTCATCGCTGAACAATAGGAACTGGTTTGAATCACATCATTGTTTTTTTTTTTTTAATTTTTATTTTATTTGAATAACATATGTGTGGGTAATTCTTCAACAATAACCCTTACATAGCTTTCCGTTACAAATTTTTCCCCCCAACTCCCCACCCCTCCCCTAGATGGCAGGATATCCACTACATGTTAATTATGTTAAAATATTGGCAAATCGAATATATGTATACATATTTCCAAACTTATCATTGGTGTGCAAGAAAAATCTTATCTACACGAACGATATATCAGATAAAGGAAACACAATGTAAGCAAACATCAATCAAGGAGTATGAGAATGTTATGTTGTGGTCCACATTTCGCATCCCTCTCTCTGGGTGTATATGGCTTTCTTCAGTGAACAATTGGAGGGGGTTTGAAACATTTCATTGTTGAAGAGAGCCATGTCCATCAGAATTGATCGTCATATAGTACTGTTGTTGCTGTGTATAATGATCTCCTGGTTCTGCTCATTTCACTCAGCATCAGTTCATGTAAGTCTCTCCAGGCCTCTCTGAAATCATCTTGCTGGTCATTTCTTACAGAACAATAATATTCCATAACATTCATATACCACAATTTATTCAGCCATTCTCCAATTGAAGGGCATCTATTCAATTTCCAGTTTCTAGCCACTACAAAAAGGGCTGCCACAAACATTCTTGCACATGTGGGGCCTTTTCCTTCCTTTATGATTTCTTTGGGATATAAGCCCAATAGAAATGCTGCTGGGTCAACGGGTATGCACAGTTTGATAACTTTTTGAGCATAGCTCCAAATTGTTCTCCAGAATGGCTGTATCCGTTCACAGCTCCACCAACAATGCATCAGTGTCCCAGCCTTCCCACAACCCCTCCAACATTCATCATTAACTTTTCCTGTCATTTTAGCCAATCTGACAGGTGTGAAGTGGTATCTCAGGGTTGTCTTGATTTGCATTTCTCTGATCAATAGGAATCACATCATTGTTAAAGAGAAACATGTCCATCAAAATTGACCATCGTATAGTCTTGTTGCTGTGTATAATGTTCTCCTGGTTCTGCTGATTCCACTCAGCATCAGTTCATGCAAGTCTCTCCAGGCCTCTCTGAAATCCTCCTGTTGGTCGTTTCTTACAGAACAATAATATTCCATAACATTCATATACCATATTTTATTCAGCCATTCTCCAATTGATGGGCATCCTTTCAATTTCCAGTTTCTTGCCACTACAAAAAGGGCTGCCACAAACATTCTTGCACATGTGGGTCCCTTTCCCTCCTTTAAAATCTCTTTGGGATATAGGCCCAGTAGAAACACTGCTGGGTCAAATGGTATGCACAGTTTGATAACTTTTTGAGCATAGTTCCAAATTGCTCTCCAGAATGGTTGGATCCGTTCACAGTTCCACCAACAATGTATCAGTGTCCCAGTTTTCCCACATCCCCTGCAACAGTTATCATTATCATTTCCTGTCATTTTAGCCAATCTGACAGGTGTGTAGTGGTATCTCAGAGGACAATTCCTTTTTTAAAGGAACTGATACTCTAATTTTTGTTGGCCAACTGTTTTTTAGCTATGTTCCACTCTTCATCATCCAATTTGTGATTTTCTTGGTAAAGATATTGGAGTGGTTTGCCACTTCCTTTGCCATTTTATTTTACAGATGAGGAAAATGTGGCAAATAAGGCTAAGTGACTTGCTCACTGTCATATCGCTTGTTCCTCAAGGTCAGAATTGAACTTAGGAAGATGAATCCTTGTAATTACTCTTTTATTTTTCTTTATATTTTTTCCTTGAATCTTGTGTACCAAATTTTCTGCTAAGTCCAAGTTTTTTTGGCAATAAAATCCTGAATGTCTGCCAGTTCATTGGGTATCTTCTCTGCTGTTGTTTGCGGTTATGTTTAACTTTGCTGGCTATAATATTTCTAGCTATAAACCCAGTTCTTTTGCTCTTCAATATATGGTATTATAAAACTTGTGATCTTAGGTCTTTTGTGGCTTTAACTGTGGCTCCGGTATGTTTGAATTTTTTTCCCTTGTTGCTCATAATATTTCCCCCCTTAGCTGGGGGCTGTAGAATTTGGCTATAAGATTACTGTAGATTTTCCTCATAGAATTTCTTTCAGGTATTGATCAGTAGATTGGTTTTCTTCCTATTTTACTTTTCCTTCTTATTCTAACAATTCAGGATAATTTTCTTTAATTATTTCTTGTATTATTTCATTAAGATGACTTTTTTATCATAGCTTGTGTTTTCTTGATTTGTTTGCCAGTTCAGTTGTTTTTCTCATGAGATGTCTCTGTCTTGCATGCTCTCCTTTTTTAAGTAGCTTTTTATTTTCAAAATATATGCATAGTTTTCAACATTCACCCTTGCAAAACTTTATGGTCCAAATTTGTTCTCCCTCCCTTCCCCTCACCTCCTCCCCTAGACAGTAAGTAATACAATATATGTTAAACATGTACTATTCTTCTATACATATTTACATACATATTTATTTACATAATTGCATATGTAATTATCATGCTGCACAAGAAAAATCAGATCAAAAAGAAAAAACGATAAGAAAAAAACAAAAAGTAATCAACAATTAAAAAATTAAAATACTATGTTGGAATCCAATTTCAGTTCCTATAGTCTTCTTTCTGGATGCAGAAGGCTCTCTCCATCACAAATCCCTGGAAGTGGCCTGAATCACCTTATTGTTGAAAAGAGCAACATCCAATCATTGTAGAATCTTGTTGCTATGTATAATATTCACTTGGTTCTTCTCACTTCACTTACCATCAGTTCATGTAAGTCTCTCCAGTACCTTCTGAAATCATCCCACTTAATATTTCTTATAGAACAATAATATTCCATTGCATTCATATACCATAAGTTATTTAGTCATTCTCCAATTGATAGGCATCCATTCAATTTCCAGCTCCTTGCCACTACAAAAGGGGTTCCAACAAACATTTTTGCACTTGTGGTTCCTTTTTCTTTTTTGTGATGTCTTTGGGATACAGGTCTAGTAGAGACCCTGTTGGATCAAAGAGTATGCATAGTTTGATAGACATGTGGGCATAATTCCAAATTGCTCTCCAGCATGGTTGAATCATTTCTCAATTTAAGCAACAAAGCAGTAGTGTCCCACATTTCCCACAATTCCTCAGAGTTTGTCATTTTAGCCTATAGGAGAGGTGTGTAGTAGTACCTCAGAGGTAATCTCAATTTGTGTTTCTCTTACCATTGTGATTTAGAGCATTTTTTCATATGACTAGAAATGGTTTAATTTCTCCACCTGAAAATTTTCTGCTCATATTCTTTAACCATTTATCAATTGAGAACAACATGTATTCTTATAAATTTGAATCAATTCTGTATATATTTTAGAAATGAGGCCTTTATCAGGACGCTTGTTTGAAAAACATTTTCCCCCCAGTTTTTTACTCCCATTCTGATCTTGTCTGCATTGGTTTTGTTTGTACAAATAATTTTTAATTTAGTATAATCAAAATTATCCATTTTGCATTTGATAATGTACACTAGTTCTTCTTGGATGACAAGTTCCTTCTTTCTGAAATCTGAGAGGTAGGCTATCCTTTGTTCTACTAATTCACTTATACTATTACTCTTTATGTCTATATCATGAATCCAGCTTCTTGGTATAGGGTGCTAGATATGGATTAATGCCTAGTTTCTGCCATTCTGTTTTCCAATTTTCCCCACAATGTTGGTCAAATAGTGAGTTCTTATCCAAGAAGCTGGGGTCTTTGTGTTTGTCAAACACTAGATTACTATAGTCATTGACTATTTTGTCTTGTGAACCTAATCCATTCCACTGATCAACTACTCTGTTTTTAAGCCAGTATTAAATGGTTTGGATGACTGCCACTTTATAATATAGTTTTAGGTCTGGCAGAGCTGGAACACCTTCATTTGCATTTTTCATGAATTTGCTTGAAATTCTTTACCTTTTGTTCTTCCAGATTAATTTTGTAATTATTTTTTCTAGCTCTGTAATTTCTTGGCAATTTGATTGATATGGAAATGAATAAATAGATTAATTTAGGTGGAATTGTCATTTCTATCATATTAGCTCAGTCTACCCATGAGCTCTTGATATTCTTCCAATTGTTTAGATCTAACTTCATTTGTATGGGAAATGTTTTATAATTATGTTCATATAGTTCTTGGCTTTGTCTTGCCAGATAGACTCCCAAGTATATCATACTATCTACAGTTATTTAAAATTGAATTTCTTTTTCTATCTCTTGCTGCTGGACTTTGTTGCAACATATAAAAATGCTGATAATTTATATGAATCTATTTTATATCCTGAAACTTTCCTAAACTTGTTAATTGTTTCTAACAATTTTTTATTTCACTCTCTTAATTTTTCTAAGTATACTATCATATTATCTGCAAAGAGTGATAATTTAGTTTCCTGACTACCTACTCTAATTCTTTAATTTCTTTTTCTTCTTTTATTGCTAACGCTAAATTTATAATACAATATTGAATATTAGTGGTGATAGTAGGCAACCTTGTTTCACCTCTGATCTTATTGGAAATGTTTCTTGTTTGTCCCCATTGCATATAATGCTTGCTGATGGTTTTAAATAGATGATGCTGATCATTTTAAGGACACCTCTATTTATTCCTATACTCTCTAGTGTTTTTTTTTTTTTATTGTTGGGCCCTTGCTCATTTTTATTTCCTGTTCATTATTTATTTATTTGTTCGTTCAATTATTTAATCAATTATATATTTATTTGTTTCATAGCAGATTGTTAGTGTAATTACCTCTAGTCCTGTGGTATAGGGGATGATACCTCTGGCTTTAGTTTCTCTTTCAGTTTTCCTCTCTGACCTAGAACTCAAAACAAGAACTCTTTTCTCCTATATATGCCTACACTCAGCAGCTCCCCTGCCACACAATTTCTATCCTTACTTGGCATATGCTGGTTCTTTCTTGCCCCAGGATATATTTCAGTAACAAAACTGGGCTTGGTTGCCCTTATCAACAGAGGTTCCCTCAATTTTCCTCAACCTTACTCTCTAATCTGTCTGGGAGATGAAAATCTTCTGGCTGCAGCAAGGCTACATTCTAACCCAGCTAAACCCAAAGCTCATTGATTGCTGTTTCAGTTAAATAACCTGGAAGTGTTCACATTTCACAGTAGCCAAACCTGTATCCTGATATGTTTGTTCAGATAGTTTTCTTTTGTCTCAGGAGGATTACTCTTCTGCCTCAATTGTTGTTTATTTTTATTGCTCCATATTCACTCCGAGGCATTATTTTGCCTTGTTTGTTTGAGGAATCTGGAGAAGTTGGAATTGTCTTTCTTACTCTGTCATCTTCCTATAATTCTCCAAAAGTGGATCTATGTTGAGAAGACTTCAGGAAGTGATAGGAAGGCATTGGATTTTATTTTATTTTTTACAATGAAACAATTCCATAATATCTTTACTAATTTATTCTATCTTTTGAGCACAGATTAGAGTTGTTCAATTTTTGTTTGGAAAGTAATCTGACCAGATGGAAGATAATGGCAATTATGACTTAACAGCCAGGAAAAAAAAAAAAAAAAAAAAAAAAAAAAACAAAAAAATAAAAAAAAAAAAAAAAACCTCTCAGAAATCAAGTATAAATCATTTAGGATCATGACAACATTTTTAAAAATTCAAATTCAAATCTACATGGTTATTGTCATAATTATTCTACAATGAATTTCAACTACCATCTTAATGATTCAATGTATAAAACCATAAAAAATAAATGCAGATATTAACATGTTTCAAGTTTCAAGCCTAAGAACTAAATAAAGAGTATTACTATTCCCATTTTACAGATGAGGAAACTATACATCAAAGAGGTTAAATGATTCAGGAATAATCACAGTTTTTGTTTTTTAAATACCTGAAATAGAATTAGAACCTAGATGTTCTTAACTTTCAGCACTTGATGCATTCTGGATTACTACTTCATCTATCAATTTTATTTGAAAATACTTTGATCACTAAAAGCCAAAGAAGGAGCTTTGCCACTAAAAAAAAAAATCTCTCCAGATGACATCAGAAAAAGAATTGTGTTGAAGTTGAGTCAAGCTGGAAAAAATACCTACTCCAAAAGACTGCCATTTACACAATCATGTGTACAATATGTCAACTTATTCACTGCCAAACTGCTTGTTTGCTGTCATGTAGACATAGCCAAAGAATGATTACTCAGGGGCGAGGCCAGCTTATTATTTAATTACTGAAAATGAGCAGATATGTAATTCACACCTGGTCCAGATGAAAAATTCCAGATTTTATTTTCTCCATTTTTATAGCTAAATACATACCAGATTGGCCATTTAAAAACAAAAGTTGTGTCAAATAAACAATTGGAGATAAATTCAGTAACTTATTTTTATTTTATCTTTTTTTTTCAAATCAGCCATTTCAGTTGTTTTTCCATGCTAGATGATTTTTCTGGACAAACTCATATGTTTATGTCATTGAAGTGGCCAAAACAATATAGATCTAACCTTTCGTTACAATGAATATTCTATATGTGTCAATCTAGAAAATAATACCCCACTCCCATCCCATCCTTGGTGTACATTGCACAAATTCATCCCTGTTTGTAGTTGCACTGGGATTCAAAAACCTCTCTAAATCATAGATAAGGAGCCTACCACTCACTTATGCCTTAGTAAATGGAAAGAGATATAAAAACAAAAATGCATATATTTTGGCCGCTATATATATGTGTCTTTCAGGGATGAGGATATATAACTTTTCATACATTTATAAGTATTTGCA
Organism: Myrmecobius fasciatus; assembly: GCA_023553655.1. NCBI lineage: Eukaryota > Metazoa > Chordata > Mammalia > Dasyuromorphia > Myrmecobiidae > Myrmecobius > Myrmecobius fasciatus. The sequence goes on along the minus strand of JAJPUD010025625.1, from coordinate 4,675 downwards.
TTATGGAATGGTGGGAAATAATTATAATATAATATAGTTTAGAAGAGTAAAATGAAACAAAACATAATTACTTATCTACCTATACCTCAGCATCAAATGAGGGGATAATTTATATATTTGCCTCAATAATAACAGGTTTAAAGTTAAAAATGTGCTTTTACTATGTTGTCTCATTTGAGTTTCGTAACAGTACTAGGATATAGGTACTATATTCTGTCTGTATTGAACAGATGAGTAAACTGAGGCTGAATGACTAATCCAGGGTCACGTGGCTAATTATTATCTGAGACAGAATTTTAATTTAGGACTTTCTGACTTCATGTATAATATTGTTGATTATTCTACTGTACCACCACACTGTCTGAAACATGATATACAAAATGTATGTTTTAAGGAAGGGTAAAAGGAACATATTTATGTCCAGATCTAGTGCATACAAACATATGCATCAGACATATTTATGAGTTTTCTACATTCCCCCATCCTATCAGGTGTTGTTTATTTCATTTTCTTCTATATCTTGATTGTGAATGAACCTTTCCTCAGGTGTCTCATAGGGGCTCAGCTGTACTAGTATTTAAGCAGTTATCTGGGGCACCTGCTTCTTGCACTTGAAGTCTTAGAGCATCAGAGGAAAGTTTTTCAGTTGACAGTGGGCTTCTGTTGCACCCATTTCACCAGTAATAGACAATGGAATCTTCTTATCTCAAAAATTAGTTTACCAAGGTGAAAAGAAAAGATTTTTTGAAGGATACTTCTTTGGGATCTTATTTTAACATTCATTTCCCCTCTTAGCTGATCCATGAAATATTGTCTCTGAGAAATTCTCAGCTTCAAACATCTCCAATACAAATACAAGACTCCAGTAATGGACCTCTCTGTAAGATGATTGAAGGTCAGCTATATTGTGCCTATGCTTTTTGATTTGCTATAAGATTATCATTACAAATGTCTTTAAGCATCATAGGTAAGTTCCTGAATGCTTTCCCATGAAGGGAAGGCTGGAGTAGGGGGAAATGTGAACTGATAAAATAAAATTGAAAACAAATTATATTTACATTTTTTTTCTTTTAAATGTTTCCTTACTGGAACAAAAAAGATAAAAAATTTTTTCTAGAGATGTTTAACAAATGAAACAATTGAAATGTATATATGCATGTGTTTTTTCATGTATGTATAAATACATACATATATAATATTTTTTCTAAAGAGATTTCTGAAATTTAAAAAAAACACACTACTATAGTATGTCTGAAAATGGTAGCTTATTCTTAATTATATTTGATGTGCATTAGCTTGAAAAAGCTTGTGCAGTGATATCAAAGCCATGATATTTTATATATTGTGACAGACCGAACAACCAGCAGGATGCTGAGCAAAACACTGTAGAACCAATTTTGTTTCTGAACCATTACAAAAGCTATAGAAATAATTCTTTCCTTAAAAGAGCAATTCCCATCCCAATCCTCTGTCTCCTTTCTGTAGTAAAAAGGTATTTTACGTCCTGTTCCTAGTACCTCTCACCTAATCTGATATAATGTGCATTCTGAACCTGCTCACTGAAATGCATTATTGCTTACGCAGTTTTACATTCACTTAACAGAGTGTGGCAGATAGTTATGCTTATGATGCCAAGTTTATGTATGCAGTCATTCAGATGGAGAAATTAATGTTTTTAAATATACCTATTAGAGCCATCAGGGGTTTTAATTTTTCAGTTCCAGTCATTTCGCTAGAGACAAATACTATCATGCTATTTTCTGGTGAGTGCCTTTGTGAATGTGCATGTGAGTGAATAAGGAGTCATTTTCTAAAGAGAGACTAAATTCATTTGAATACAACATTGCACTAAATATTCAAAATTATCCACCCTGTATGCAAAAAAAAAGCCAAGTACATCAATGGTCTGTGATTTTGTTAGTATGGACAATTGACCAAACATTGAACACAATGAAAATTGTTAATATTAGTTGTAATATTTAATATTAGCAGGAAAATTTTAATATTAGTAAGCATCAGCTTGGAAAGGCTAAGTGACTGCCCTTGACCATACAGTTAACAAGGTTCAGAGTTGGGACTTTCAACCTATGTTTCCCTGACTCAGCTTTTCTCTACCCATTCGCTCTCTAACATGATTTACTTCACCATAAAATAATAAATCTACTTAATTTCTGGAAAAAAATACAGGATTGAAGTTTATTTTAGCATGATGCAGGTATAAAAGCACTGTATGTAGAATTAAAAGAGCAGTATTTAAATCATAGCTCTATTTTCCATGTAAGATGGAAGAAGTCCCTCTCTAAATTGATTGAAGAAATCACTTTCGCCCACTGGATTTTGGTTTGCTGATCTCTAAAACAAAGAAGTTCCACTAAATAATTTGGTGATCATTTCCAGCTCTAAAATAATATAAAATGAAGACATTTAAAATTATTTATAAGTACTCATGTAAAATAAGAAAGGCCAATGAAAAACATAAAATTAGTTTATTATTACTTTCTGAAGAGGGATGCTTGAAGAATATAGTAATTTTTTATAATCTTACACAAGGAGGAAACATTAATATTTAAGTGAATAATATTAAGATAGCATCAACAGAAAAGAATGATAAAGTAATCAAATGGTGATAAATTTTGAAAACATTCTAAAATTAAATTCAAAGCTATTTTCAAAAAAGCAATGGTTAGGTATTTTTTTTTTTAGCTTTTTTTTTTTTTTTTGTTGAGGCAATTAGGGTTAATTGACTTGCCCAGGGTCACACAGCTAGGAAGTGTCTGAGGTTGGATTTGAACTCAGGTCCTCCTGACTTCAGGGCTGGTGCTCTAACCACTGCACCACCTAGATGCCCCTGGTTAAGTATGTTTTAAGGAAATATCTATTAATATTATTGTACTTGGATTTTTACTTAGTCTTTTGTTATTTTATTATTTATTTGTGATCTTTTTTTTATTTCATCTTTTCATTAATTCAAAGATCTTATTAAGCACCTGCTATTTTATTAATTGAGCTATAGTTAAGAATGGAAAAAAATAGCAACAATCTTTACTAAGAATGAACTTATATTCTGGAGAAGGGAGATATATAATTAATAATTTAAAAGTACTTACAAAATAGTATGGGAAAAGGAAATAAAAGGCCTAAAAACTGGAATGAACAGGAAAGAGTTTGAAAAGGATTTAGATATACCTGAGACAAGTTTTAAATAAAGTTTCCAAAGCTAGAGACTCTAAAAGGTAAAGAAAGTGTCAAAGTGAATTCTAGTCATGAGATAGATTCTGTTCAAAATCTTGTAAAGTCAAGAGATAAATGTCATGTGTGGAAACAAGTAGACCAGATTAATTGGAAAGAAAAAAGAATGCATGGATGGTAGCAATGTCAAACAATTTAGAAAGGATGAAACTAATATATAAAGGGAATTTAATGTCAGAAAGGGGAGTTGGAATTTCGTTTTAAAGGAAATATAGAAACACTAAAGTTTCTTGAGTAGGGGAGGGACATTTTCTTTAATATGGTCCAATCTGGGCTAAGGAATATCTAGAAAGATATTGTCCCAAATAACACATATGTGAAGAAGATCATAAAACTAAAACAATAATAATAGTTAGACTTTCTCCCCTTACTGTATACACAGTATGGAAATGATAAAATCAGAATGTGAATTAATATTTGTTTTAATATGTAAAACAGAAAGAAATGAGATATAACAAAACTAATTTCTAATGCAAATGAGCAAAGAAAGTCTACAACTAACAGTTTTTCATTACATTTATCTTTACTACTTTCCCTTTATCAGTAAGTGGCCTTTGTTATACTGTTCTTGGCATCTCTGCTGTCATGAATAACCCTACACTAGTTTCTATCCGATTTAATTATTCAAGCTGGCTTAAAACATAATCAGCATTAAACCAGCTGTGTAACCTTGAAAGAACATCATTTCAATAATACATTGGGAAAAAAAAATCACAAGTAGGCTATTAATTTTACTAGAATCCCTCCCTTCTGACTATTGCCTAGACAAAGTTTTAGAATTTGGATCCATTTACTGCAAAGTAGTAACAATCCCTAGTGCACTCATTAAAGAATGGATTCTATCAAAAACTGTCGCTGTGACTGACTAGATGGCTAGAGGGGACCAATAAGGTCATCTTTTGAGAAGCAGACTTCCTTATTTCTGTGATTGACTAACTCAAGGAAGGAAACCAAGCACTGGAAGCATGCTGAACATAAGCAAGTGGGAAACCAAAAAAAGTATTATGGATGTACTAAACGGTTTATCCATTAAGTTTATCTATTATTGGAAGCAGAATGGCTGCTAAGCAGTCTGTCAAAGTATTGATCATTCATTCAATCAGCAACAAAGTTGAATAATGGGATCCAATTCCCTTAAATTTCCAAAGGTAAATCATAACCTTGTTCTTGGTCTTAAATCTTGACTGTCATAAAATCACAAGACTTACAGTGAATAAAGTATATGGATTTGGATATAAATCTGCAAAGTCAAATGTTATCCTTTATAACTCCATGCAATTTAACAGACTTCATGATACTACCTACTATACATACATGTTTTTTTATTTTTTACTGGAAAAATTTCCAAACATGAGTATTTGATCATACTGACACTATAGGAATTACAATTTAAATCTTAGGTTCCTACAATTCTTTCTCCACTTCT
>JAJPUD010025624.1:3991-17355 GCA_023553655.1 Myrmecobius fasciatus | reverse complement strand
TCTCCATCTCTCTGTCTGTCTGTCTGTCTGTCCATCTCTCCCTTTCCTTTTCTTCCCCCTCCCCCCACAGATAAGGTAGGATGGAACATGCTAGGTTAGGCTTAGCTAGCCTGGCGGAGGCTTGGCTTGGTTGTGATGCAATACTACAAGTTATCATTGAATACTGTCCCAGACTTTAGAGCACCTAGACCAACCCCTTTATTTTTACAGATGAGAAAAGAGTGATCTAGAAACAGAAATGATGTGAGCAAAGTCACATAAGTAGTGAGGATTGGAAGCAGGATTCGAATCCGGGACCCCTCACTCCAAAGCCTTTTGAGCTCCTCTTTGGAGGAGCTGTCCTCCGGGCAGAGCCCCATGCTTCACCTTCCCTATCTCTCTGTTCCTCCTCAGCTCACAAAAAGGAAAGGGGCCAGAAAACTACAAGGCAAGATGTGACAGGTGTGTGTGTGTGTGTGTGTGTGTGTGTGTGTGTGTGTGTGTGTGTGAGAGAGAGAGAGAGAGAGAGAGAGAGACAGAGAGAGAGAGAGAGACAGAGACAGAGACAGAGAGAGACAGCAAGAGAAAGAAAAAGAGAGACAGAGAGAGAGAGACAGAGGCAGAGAAACGAGAGAGAGACAAAGAGAGAGAGAGAGAGGAGCTGGATTTGAACTCAAGTCTTCTAGACTCTACCCACTGCACCACCCAGTTGCCTAAATCACTTTGCAGGATTAAAATTCATCTGACTCAAAATCAGGAGTTGTCTCCATAGAACCGGACTACCCCCTGAGCCTTTTCTCTTCAAGGCTCAGTTTCTCCTCTGTAAAAGGGGGGGGGGCACTGGCTGACAGGGCTGGAGCCTCCAACATGTCCTGGTTTCTCTTGCAGATCCTGAATTTGTGGGTGAAGACAATCACCGGAACCAAGTACAACGTGAGGGAAGACGACAGCATCACCGTTTTGGAGCTGAAGAAGCAGGTTGCCCAGCAGATCCACAAGCCAGCCTACATACAGCGGCTGGCCACCCAAAGCGGGGAGCTCCTGCTGAACTGGAACCGCCTCTCCGAGCACAAGTTGAAGTCTGGAGATGTGCTGTTGCTGATGTTGGAGCAAGAGCAGTCCATGGACATCCTAGTGCGGACGGACGCCCGCACCACCCCGTACCGCATCCAGCTGAGCCAAACCGTGGCTCAGCTCAAGAAGATGGTGCAGGATAAAGAGTTGGTCAACGTGGACCAGTTCTGGCTCAACTTTGAGGGCAAGCCCATGGCTGACAACCACTACTTGGGAGACTATGGCCTCAGCCCACTGTGTACCATCCAGATGAACCTGAGGCTTCGAGGAGGGGTTGGCCAGAGGGTATTCTAGAGTCTCTGGGGCCCTTGGGCCCACTGGGGTGGAAGAGAATATGTGTGTTGGGGGAGGTCTCATCATGCTCTTGGCTCTTTGATTTGACTGTCCTCTGGATCCTGGACTGGGATCGATAAAGGGTCAGGGCTGAAGATTTGGGTTGATGCTCCCCTATTGAAATGTCCTTCCCCACTCCCCTGGGTCTTGACTCCTCTCCTAGATCCTGACCCTTTCCCTGGCAAGCTCCCTGCCTTAATTGTCTGGGTCCAGCTGTCAATAATGAATGTCAATAAAGGAGAAAACCTGCCTCTTGTGCTCTGAAATCTGTTTTTTTCCTTCTTTCTACCCCTAGATGGGAAGGAGTGGGGGCTCCTTTTTCCTTTCTCAGTTTGAAGGGTACCCAGCTCTCTCCCAACAATGGTTCAATCTAATAAACAGAGTTCTGTGATATGCAAAGTACAGGATGGATAGCTGGAGAGCTCTCTTGCGTATCTCTTATCTCAAGACATCTGCCTTTTATTGGGGGATGTAATAGTTCCATATAAGTAAATAGAAGATAATGTGAAGAAGCAAAAAGCAGAAAGAGCCTTGAAGGAAGTAACATGAGCTAGAACTACAGGGGAGCTAGAGACAGAGAATTAAGGAGGACATGAATTCCGGTCACGGGAAACAGAGACCCGGAAGCTGGACGTGAGTGTTGAGTTCAGGTTAAACCATTTTTATTGTGCGTGAAGAGAGTTCATGTGAAATCAATCACTCAATAATCATTAATTAAGGGTCTAACACGTACCAGGCGCTGTGATGAGCACTGGAGATACAAAAAGAGGCAAAAGCCATCCCTGTTCTCAAGCTTACCATCAAATGGAGGTGACGATGTGCAAATATATAGGAGGTAAGTTGTAGACAGGATAAATAAGAGAGAATTGATAAGGGCGAGATCCTGGAATGAAGAAGAGTTGGGGAAGGCTTCTTGGAGAAGTCCCTGCCAGGACTTAAAGGAAGCCAAGGAGATTAGAAGTCAGAGGGGAGGTGGGAGAATTTCGGGCCTGGGAGAGAGCCAGAGAAAATGCCCACTGACAAGAGAGGGAGAATCTTGTTCCTGAATTAACCAGTAGGCCGGTGTCACTGGATACAAGAGTATTGGAGGGGGAGAAGGTGTAAGAAGGCTGGAAAGGTAGGAGGTAACCAGATTAGGAAGGGCTTTGAAGGCCAAACAGAACATTCTGTATGTGCTTCTGGAGGAGGGGGGGGCCAGTGGAGACTGGATCTGTGCTTTAAGGAAATCATTTGGCGATTGAATGGAGGATGGATTGGTGGGGGGAGAGACCAGAGGCAAACAGACCCATTAGCTGGTGATTGCAGAATCAAGGGGAGAAGTGACGGGACCCTGTAAGACCGGTTGGGGGATGGCAGAGGAGACTAAGAGGTGTGTTTGAGAGAGGTAAGTGACAGCCCTTGACTACAGCTTAAATGGATATGGGGGGGCAGCTAGGTGGCCCAGTGGATAGAGCACCAGCCCTGAAGTCAGGAGGACCTGAGTTCAAATCTGACCTCAGACACTTAGCACTTCCTAGTTGTGTGACCCTAGGCAAGTCACTTAACCTCAATTGCCTCAGCAAAAAGAAAAAAAAAGACATGGGGGAGTGACGGAGAGGGAGAAGTCCAGGATCACTCCTGGGTTGGGAGTCTGGGGGATTGGGAGGAGGGTGGTCTTTCTACAGAAACAGAGAAAAAGGGACGTGGGGAGGATTTAAAGGGAAAGAGAATGAGCTCTATTTTGGATATCTACTGAATATTTAGTTCCAGCATCTGAGGCAGCTGGGGATGGGAGATGAGAGGTCAGCAGAGAGATGGGGCAAGAAAGGTAGATTTGGGAAGCATCAGAATAGAGATGGTAATTAAATCCATGGAAACTAATGATCACCGAGTGAAACAGGAAGGAGGAAGAAGAGAAGAGGGCCTGGGACAGAGCCTTGAAGGATTCCCAGAGTCAGAGAGTGGGGTCAGGAGGAGGATCCAGCAAAGAAGAGAAAGAAGGAACAGAGAAGGAGGAAGAGAATCGGGAGAGAATTGTGTCCCAGAAACCTAAAGAAAAGAGAATCTCTCTTTTTTTCTTTTTCTTTTTTTTGCTTTTTGCTGAGGCAATTGGGGCTAAGTGACTTGCCCAAGGTCACACAGCTAGGAAGTGTGAAAGTGTCTGAGACCACATTTGAACTCAGGTCCTCCTGACTTCAGGGCTGGTGCTCTATCCACTGCGCCACCTAGCTGCCCCACTGAGAATCTCTTTCTTAAAAAAGAATTATTTTTATAAAGCTTTTCCTTTTCTTTTTTAGTTTTTTATTTTCAAAACATATGCATAGATAATTTTCAACATTCACCTTTGCAAAACCTCATGTTATAAATTTTTTCTCCCTCCCTTCCTCTTCCTCCTCCACAATATATAAGTAATCCAATATATATTAAACATGTGTAATTCTTCTATATACATTTCCACAATTATCATGCTACACAAGAAAAATCAGATGGAAATGAGAAAGAAAAGAAAATACAAGCAAACAACAACAAAAGTGAACATACTATGTTGTGATTCACACTCAGTCCCCACAATCCCCTCTCTCTGATGGCTTGCTCCATTGGAAATGGCCTGAATCTCAAGAAGAGTATGATCCACTGAGTCGAAGGTCCAGAGAGAGGTCAAGGAGAATGAGAAAAGGCCACCGGATTTGGCAACTAAGAACTCACTGGTAACTGGAATGAGCATGTTGGTGGAAGCCACATTAGAACAGGGGAAGAAGAAGGTGGGAGGAGAGGAAGTGGAGACACCTGTTGTGCTTGACCTTTTCAAGACTTAGGGAGGAAGGGAAGGGCAGAAGAGATATTGATGAGAGTTGACAGGGATAGAGAGGGAGAGATTGGGGGGGGAAAGGGAAAGATGGGGATGACAGAGGGGCAATGTTGGAGAAGAAGGGATGGAATGGGATCACTTGGGAAGGAGTGAGGCTACTTCATCAGGAGAAACTGGAGCAATGGAGGAGAGAGTGGTAGAAGGCCTCTGAGTGATGGGAGAGTAGAAGAGGGAGCTCCTGGCAAATTGCCCCAATTTTTTGGGTAAAATATGAGTCAAGATTCTCAGCTGGGAGGTTGGGGGAGCCATGAGAGGTTTGAGGTTTAGAGAGTAGCTGTGGAGAGCGGGATAGTTGCTGAGGGAGAAATTGTACGATTGCCGGGCAGCGGCGAGGGCCCAGTAGAGGCTATTTGAAGGAGAACCAATCTGAATGGTTGTGCAATTTTTTCCATCTTTGTTTAGCATATAGCATAGTGTAGGAGTAAAGGTGATAAATGGTGGGAATGACCCAAAGCTGAGGCTTGACCCGGTGTAATTGGTGATATGATAAGGGGTTAGAGATTTAAGAAAGGAAGGCAAGTGTAAAATTGAATTGGCTCATCAGAGGGTGAAGCTGGGGACAAGAGAAGAGAGTGGTTAGTGCAGGAGAGATGGTCTGCTGAGAACTGAAGGGTTCAGAAATTTTCTGAGGGCCTGGACTCTGGAGGAACAGAGTCTTTCCTAAAACTCTGTTCTTGATGGGTAGATGACTGGCTCTGGACTCAGGGAGACTTGGGCTTGCCTTTGACCCTCATTGACCCATGTCACCTTGGGCAGGCTGAATCTTTCTAATGCTGCAGACGACTCCTTTTTAAAAATAATAGCTTTATGGGGCAGCTAGGTGGTGCAAGTGGATAGAGCACAAGCCCTGAAGTCAGGAGGACCTGAATTCAAATTTGATCTCAGACACTTAATATTCCCTAGCTGTGTGACCCTGGGTAAGTCACTTAACCCCCAGTTGCCTTAGCCAAAAAAAAATCTATTGGAATTGGTCTTTATCACCTCATTGTTGAAAAGAACCACGTCCATCAGAACTGATCATCGTATAATCTTGTTGCTGTGTACATTGATCTCCTGGTTCTGCTCATTTCACTCAGCATCAGTTCATGCAAGTCTCTCCAGGCCTCTCTGAAATCCTCCTGCTGGTTGTTTCTCACAGAACAATAATATTCCATAACATTCATATACCATAATTTATTCAGCCACTCTCCAATGGATGGGCATCCCTTCAGTTTCCAGTTTCTAGCCACTACAAAAAGGGCTGCCACAAACATTCTGGCACATGTGGGGCCCTTTCCTTCCTCTAAGATCTCTTTAGGACGCAGACCCACTAGGGATATGTAGATAACTCCTTAAGACTACAACCAATAAAACTGTCTTGACTCTGGTTTGCAAACACAGATCAAGAATCAATTCTTATCTCCGGCAAACTTACGTTCTCCTGGACAATACAGAAAATAAAATAAAAAAATACCAATTAACACAATTGCACAAATTATATAATATATATCGTATCGGGAGGTTTAAAGAAAGTCTTTACACACTGGAAGAAAAAGCAGAAAACATTTCGTGGATGGGATAGTTTTTGATTTAGGTTTTAAAAACAAAGGTTTAGGGGCAGCTAGGTGGCGCTATAGTGGATAGAGTTCCAGCCCTGAAGTCAGGACGACCTGAGTTCAAATGTGATCTCAGACCCTTAACATTCCCTAGCTGTGTGACCCTGGGCAAGTCACTTAACCTCAATTGCCTCAGCAAAAAGCAAACAAACAAAAATGAAGGTATAAATTGAACAAATAAAGAGAAGGGACAGATTTTCCAGACATGGGGCATGGCTCAGACACAGACACAGGGGATTTGTTATAGTGGGTCAGAAAGACAAGTGTCCCAAAAGTTTTTGGATAGTTTTAACCTTTGGGAACCCCCAGAATTAGGAAATAAGCCTGAAAATGTACGGAGGCTCCAGATTAAGAAGAGTTTTTAAGAGACAGGGATTGATGCTTTACTTGGCAGGCAATGGGGAACCACTGAAGATTGTTGAGCTACGTACTGCAACCAGATAGAGAGGCAAGGCTGGTAGCCAAAGAACAATTGGGGGCTGTTGAAGCCGGAAGGACATTAGAAAGCATGAAAGACTGTGCTAGGTTGGGCATCATGGGAAGAGATGGATGAGGGGAAGGTAGAATTGACAGAGAGGGGTTTTGTTAGGAACTTAGGAAATGTTTCTTGGCAGGTAGGATCCTAGTGATGGACTGGAGCCCTAGAGAAGTCTGGGAAGTGACATCACTAGGGTAATTAGTTTTTTTTTTTTTTTTTCTATAGCAGTTCATGAAGACCATCTCCTAAGTGGAGAAATTAGCACACTGACAAAGACCCAGATCCTTCACAAATAAGGTAGTCACTTCCATGTTATTTCTCTTTCCTGGAACATGTGATCGAATAAAGCGAAATATGGATTTCCTCTGGCCATTGTGATAACCTGCAGAATAAAAAAGTTTGTTGGATTCTATAATACACAGTAACCTCACTTTCCCCCTCTGGCGCCCGTTGGGTTCTTGCAACAAGGAAAAGAAATATATCCAAACCTTGGGCAGCCGGGGAAGAGGCTGCTGAGATAATGAGGCGGGCGGCCAGGGCCTTCAGGATGTGAGGCTGGTGCCCACTGCCCATGGACCCCCTGCAGGCCACAGCCCGGCCCAACCTGGGCTCAAGGGCTTGTCTCTGGACCAGTGTGTTGAGAGGAGGCAGGGCTGCCTTGGAAACCTTCCCTGCCTTCACACCCACCCTCCTCCCTCCATCTCAGGGCTCTCTGCTGGAGCTGCTGATTATATTCTGCCCCTGCCTGGTAAGAGTCCAGTCTTTCCTGCCCATCCTATCACCACCTACATGAAAAAGCCTAAGGTCAGACAAGCTCTATCCTGGATCTTGGGTTCTTGCACAGGGCTTGGCTGTCTGGCGAGTCAGGCCAGGTGTCTGTGTGTCCGTCCCCTGCTTCCGGTCAGATGGCAGTGAATCCCAAAGGCCCTCCCCCACCCTCTATGGTGGGAATGTACCCTCCCTGTAGCAGTCCAGGGCTCCCCCTTTCCCAAGGCTCCCTCCCGGAAGCTTCCCATTGGTCTGGCCTGAGAATCTGAGCTTGGGGCTGTGGAGCAAGGGGTGCAATCTCTTTGCTTCCTCTCTGGCTCTGGGCGATCCTCGGGAATGGAGGCAGGGCTAGCCACATCTAGACCCAAATGCTTGTCTGGGGAGGGGCCCAGGGAAGCTGTGTGCCCTCCCCCAGGGCAGACCCAGCTGGGTGCCATCCTCTGCCCATCCCTCCCCACCCCACCTGCGTGGTCAGCTCTTGGCCGAGGCTCAGACCTCTCCAGTTAATTATGAGGAGAGTGTGAGTGGGCAGAAGCCCGTGCCAGGCTGCAGGGGAGCTCTTGGGCTGGGGGGAGGTGAGGAAGGAAGGGGACCCAGGCACATGGGGCCCTAGAAAGGGATGAGTTTCCTGAGCCCCAGTCCTTGGGACTTGGGGGGGGACACACCTGCTGCCTCCTCTCTCCCCTATCCTTACCAAAGGGAGAAAGGACTCCCCAAGACCCTGCTGAGGCCCTGCCTTCTGCCCTCCCTCCTGCTTTTCTTCTCCATCCTTTTTTTCTCTTCCTTTCAAACCAATTTCCTAAATGAGTTGGGGAGGGGGAAGAGGGAGTAGCTTTGTGAGTGTGGATGAGGGGAACCAGCTCCTGAGTCAGCAGCTGGAAGGGCCAGAGGCAGAGGGCAGGGAGAAGATTCATGGAGCCTGCAGTGCAGTGTGGGGAACCCAAGCTCTGCCCCCCCCCAGGGAGCCCAGGGAACCCAAGCTCTGCCTCCCCTCCCCCCAGGGAACCCAAGCTCTGCCCTCCCTGCCCCCCAGGGAGCCCAGGTCCAGCAGGCAGCCTGTACTGGTCCAGAGGAACACTCTGCGTTGCAGGAGTGGAATCCCCATCTCGGGTGAAATGGCTCAACCTTCTCCTCCATATCTCCGGCTATGAAAGATGGGGACCCTCCATATACTTAGCCCTCACCCATGGGGGCACAGGGTTCCAGACTGGCAGAGGGAACGCAGGGAGTATCTTAGGGAGGAGTCCTGAGCTACACTTAGCAGGAAGGAGGATTTCTTGGTCCAGCTCTAGGGGCCCTAGTAGGGACCTGGGCCATTATATAGGGCCTCAGGGGGTCCGAGCCAACCCCTTTCTGTGAGTGTGGGAGAGGCAGCCCAGAAAAAAAAAAAAAAAAAAAAAAACATCTGCCAAGCGGCCTGGGGTCCATTCCAGGAAGAGAGCTAACTGCTCCCCTCCCCCTCCCCGATCGATCCAAACCTGGATTAATTGGGAGACAGAATCACTTAGTGGGATAATATATTCTCCCTGAGTTACCTCTGCTGTCACTGGCTGCTCTAGGGAGAGAAATATAGAAAAAGATGCCCCAGGGGGGTGGGGGTGGGGAAGGACATGGCGGCCAGGTACCTGCCCCTGGGAAGATGGATGGGCCGAGGGTGGGACCAGGGCCAAGCCAGATCTCACCTCTAAGTGGGTGTAGCTTGTCCTCTGTGAAGTGGCTAAAGGGAAACCAAGCCAGGAGGAGCAGGGGGCTGCAGGGAGCCCACTTCTTTCCACAGTACCCCTCCCCCATGCCTGTTCCCCTTTCCTACCTCAGCTCAACTCCCGGGATTTAGGAATAGAGTCATTCTCCCAGGATTCAAGTTGGGGGGGAGGGTATTGAGGTCCAGTGGCTGTGGCTCCTCCTCTTCAGTCTAACTTCAGTTCTAATTTCCTCCAGGCCCTTGGAGGGTCAAGTTTATGGAGGCTACCTTCCCAATGTCATTGTCTCCTATTGGGCATGGCTGGACAGAGTCCACCTGTGGGGAAAGGGCTGTGATGATGGGGATGAGCAGTCTCTAGCACACAGTATTCTTTGCTTATTTTTGATCAAAGCTTTCTATTTTCAAAACATATGCATAATTTTCAACATTCACCCTTGTAAAATCTTGTGTTGCAATTTTTTTTCCTTCCCTTTTCCCACCCCCTTCTCTAGAAGGCAAGTAATCCAATATGTTAAACATGGGCAATTCTTCTTTGCATGTTTCCATAATTCTCATGCTGCACAAGAAAAATCAGTTCAAAAAGGAAAAAAAAATGAGAAAGAAAACAAAAAACAAGCAAACAACAATAAAAAAGGTGAAAATGCTATGTTATGATCCACCCTCAGTTCCCACAGGGCTCTCTCTGAGGGTGTAGATGACTCTCTTCATCACAAGTCCATTGGAACTGGCCTGAATCATCTCATTGTTGAAAAGAGCCACATCCATCAGAATTGATCATCCTATAATCTTGTTGTATACAATGATCTCCTGGTTCTGCTCATTTCACTCAGCATCAGTTCATGCAAGTCTCTCTGAAATCATCCTGCTAATCATTTCTTACAGAACAATAATTTTATTTTATTTTATTTGCATAACATATGTGTGGGTAATTCTTCTACATTAACCCTTACATAGCTTTTACAGAACAATAATATTCCATAACTTATTCAGCCATTCCCCAAACTGATGGGCATGCACTCAGTTTCCAGTTTCTTGAAACTACAGAAAGGGCTGTTATAAAATTTTTGTACACAGAGGGCCTTTCCCCCTTTTTATGATCTCTTTGGGATACAGGCTCAGTAGAGACATTACTGGGTTAAAAGGTACACAGTTTGATAGTTCTTTGAATACAATTCCAAATTACTCTCCAGATAGGTTAGATCAGTTCATAATTCCACCAGGGTCCCAGTTTTCCCACATCCCCTCCAACATTCATCATTATCTTTTCCTGTTTTCTTAGCCTATCTGAGAGGTGTATAGTGGTTCCTCAGAGTTGTCATAATTTGCATTTCTCTGATCAATAATGATTTTTCCACATAACTAGAAATGGTTTTAATTTCTTCATCTGAAAATTGTTCATATCCTTTGATCATTTATCAGTTGGAGAATGGCTTCAATTTTTATAGGTTTGAGTCAATTCTCTATGTTCTAGAAATGAGGCCTTCATCAGAACCTTTGGATGTAAAATTTTTTCTCAGTTTATTGCTTTCCTTCTAATCTTGTCTGCATTGGTTTTGTTTGTACAAAAACATTTTTAACTTAATACAATCAAAATTATCCATTTTGTATTCCATAATGTACTCTAGCTCTTCTGTGGCCACAAATTCCCTCCTTCTCCACAGATCTGAGAGGTGGGCTATCCTTTGTTCTTCTAATTTGCTTCTATCACTCTGCGTCTAAATATGAACCCCATCTGATGGGCATGCACTCAGTTTCCAGTTTCTTGCCGCTACAGAAAGGGCTGCTACAAAATTTTTGTACACAGAGGTCCTTTCCCCCCTTTTATGATCTCTTTGCGATACAGGCTTGTATATCTTGGTATAAGGTGCTAGGTGTGGGTCAGTGTCTAGTTTCTGCCATCCTAATTTCCAATTTTCCTAACAATTTTTGTCAAATAGTGAGTTCTTATTCCAGAAGTTGGGATCTTTGGGTTTATCCAACACTAGATTACTCTAGGTATTGAATATTGGCACACTGTATTTTTTTAAAAAAAATAATTCCTTGTTAATTGATTGTTGGGGCTGGGTGAGTGTGGGTTTGGGTGGACTATTTCTCTATCAGGCTGGAAGATTTGGGTCCAAAACCCGAGGCCTATCTTGCTTCCTTGGGAAGAACAGGCTTGGGAACAACTACCTGTTAGCAGGTCATAATTGTACTTCAGGATGTTTAGTGGAGGGGATCATCAGGTTGGGGGCAGGGAAACCTGGGGTTCTTGAGTTTGCCGAACATCTGCAGCTGCCGGACAGCAGGTGGCGCCCTTCCCCCCTAGGCTGGGAGCCTCAGCCTTCCACCTGGGTCTGTCTAGTCCCTAATAAAGGAACCATATCATTTCCTCTCCCCTCCCCTCCCCCACAGTTTTCCCAGTCCCCCACTCTCTCTGCCCACCTAACCTCTGAGTTCAGGCAACAGCTAAGCAAACAGTCCCAGTCTCCATTGGCGGAGAGGCTACAGATTTCCCAGACTCCCCAGGGTGGGGCTTGTCCAGGTGTGAAGAGGGAATAGAGATAGGGAGGTCCTTGTCTCCCCCTTCCCTTTCCTGGAGCTCTCCTCTCTAAACCAGGAAAACAACCAGGGTGTTTCTCCCTGGGGGCTTCGGTTACCTCCCTTCTCTCCATTCAGGGCGCCCTCCCCCATCAGTGAATTTGTTCCTTGGACAGCAATGGCAGGCATCTCTCCCCACACGAGACAGAAACCTGCGTGGAACCTGTGTCCTCTTCACCTTTCTTCTGGCCTCTGGCTTCCTTCAATCCCAGCTAAAACCCCACTGCCTACTGGGCAGCCCTCTTAGTTCCAGGGCCTTTCTTTTGAGGCGATTTCCAAGTCCACCTGTATTTTTCTTGTTTGTACAGTTGTCATGTACCTCATTAACTCCTTGAGAGAAGGGGTTGTTTTGTTTTGCTTGCCTTTCTTCCTTTCTTCTTTCACCCTTCCTTCTTTTTTCCTTCCCTCCTTTCCTCCTTCCCTCCCTCTTTCTTCCTCTCTTTCTTTCCTTCCTTCCCTCTTTCTTTTCTTCCTTCTCTCCTTCCTCCTCTTTCTTTCCTTCCCTCCTTTTTTCTTTCCCTCTTCTCTTCTTCCTTCCTTTCTTCTTTCTTTCCTTTCTTTTTTTTTACTTCCTTCCTGACTTCTTTTCTCTCTTTTCCCTTCCCTCTTTTTTCTTTCTTTCCTTCTTTCCCTCCTTCCTCCCTCTCTTTCTCTCTCTCATTCCTTTCTTCCTCCTTCCCTCTTTTTTCTTCCTCTCTCTCCTTTCCTTCCCTCTTCCTTCCTTCCTTTCTTTTTTTTCCTTCCTTTTTCGTTTTCTCTCTCTCTCGGTCTGCGTCTCTCTGGTCTCCGTGTCCTTTTCTCCAACGCCTGGAACATTATTTAGGCGCTTAATAAATGCCGATTGACTAATTCCTCCTTTCCTCACTTGCCAACTCCAAGCGGACCTCAGGTTCTCAACCCCCGACGTGACCCCGGGACACCAGAGACAAACACGTCTCCTTACACACCAATCCCAAAGGTGAGACCCACGAATCGGTGACAGCCCTCTCGACATCTCTCTAGCCCCCTTTCGCGAGACTCCCCTCACAGCTACCCCTCCCTCCCCGCGCCCAAGCCTGCACATCGATCAGGGACTCCCCCTCTTCCGGGAGGGCGGTCAGCGGCCAAGGTCCCGCACCTCGCCATAGTAGGGGCTTCTCGGAGGGGTGAGAGGGCGCTGGAGGAGGTGGGGCCCGGAGTTTCTCGGCACGCCCCCACTGGGGCCAGGCTTGCGCTCGGCTCCTCCCCCTCGATGCGGAGCTGAGCGCCGAGTCTTCCAGAGAAGGAGGAGGAGGAGGAGGGCGCCGAAGGAAGCCCCCAGCCCTGCCCCCTCTCCCTCCCTTGGCAGTCCGGTCACGTCTCCTCCAGATTATCCATTAACCTGATTTCAGCTGCATTTCCTGGGCGGGGGGAGCGTCTCCGCAGCCTGCAACCCGAGCGGCGCGGGAGGGCGCCTGGGGGAGGGGGCTGCTCGAATCCCCCTCTCCTCTCCTCTCCTCTCCTTCCCTCCCCTCCTCTTCTCTCTGTCTTTCTCCTCCCTCCACCCCCCACCCTGTGAGCCGCAGCGCAGGCAGACGCCCAGGGGAAGCCCAGGGAGGCAGAGCCGGAGCCCCGCAGTCCGGGGTCCGAGGGGAGTGGCAGGGCGGGAAGGGACCCCTTGGACTGCGTGCCCCGGGAGCCGGCGGGGCCTTGTCCCTTGTCCCCGGCCAGCAGCCCGGGCAGAGCGGGGCTCTCGGCGGCCGCCCTCGCTTTGTTTACCGCCCGAGGCTGCGGCTGCAGCGGCTCGGGGTCCGAGAGCGGAGCCCGGAGGGAGGCGGGCCGACGGGCGGGCCGGCAGGTTCCAGGAGGCTGGGAGGCCGGCCCAGGGGCGGGAGCTGGGCGGCCCGACCCGCCCCCGTGCCCGCCCTCCCTCTCCCGATCGCTCGCTCGCTGTCTCGCTCCGGGCTGCTGGGCTCCCTCCGCTCTCTTTCTCTCTCTTCCCCTCGCTCCCTCTTGTCCTCTCTCGCGGCCGCCACCCGCATCCCCCCC
>JAJPUD010025623.1:0-17355 GCA_023553655.1 Myrmecobius fasciatus | reverse complement strand
CATTCACCTTTGAAAAGCCATATGTTCCAATTTTTTCTTCCCCTCTTTCCCCAACTCTATTCCCTAGACAGCAAATAATCCAATATATGTTAAAAATATGCACTTCTTCAATACATATTTCCAAATTTATTATGCTGCACAAAAAATGTGAGCTCAAAAAGGAAAAAAATGAGAAAGAAAAATACATGAAACAACAATAAAAATATAAAAATACTATGTTGTGATCCATATTCAGTTCCCATAGTCCTCTTTCTAGATGCAGATAGCTTTCTACATCATAAGTCTATTGGAATTGGCCTGAATCATTTCATTGTTGAAAACAGCAATGTCTATCATAGGTGATCATCACATATTTTTGTTCCTGTGTACAATGTATTCTTGATTCTATTTGCATCATTTAACATCTATTCCTGTAAATCTCTCCAAGCCTTTCTGAAATCATCTTGTTGATTACATCTTGTAAAACAGTATATGCCATAACATTCAGCCATTCCCCAACTAATGGGCACTCGCTCAGTTTCCATTTCCTTACCACTACACAAAAGGCTACTACAAACCTTTTTTGTACATGTGGGTGCTTTTCCCTTTTTTTTTTTTTTTTTTCCGATGTCTTTGGGATTTAAAACCAGTAGAGATACTACTGAATCAAAGGGTATAGCTCTTTGGGAATAGTTCCAAATTGTTCTCCAGAATATTGCAGGAGTTCACACCTCCACCAACAGTGTATTAGTACCCCAGCTTTACTACATTCCCTCCAATATTTATCATTACTTTTTTTTGTAATCTTAGCCAAGATGAGAGATGTATAGGAGTATCTCAGAGTTGATAACTCATTTTGTTATAGAATTGACCAGGCTTTTTATATAGTTGTGATAAAAGATCATTATCTAAGAAATTGTCTACAAATTTTTCTACAATTATCTGCTTTTCTTCTGATCCTTGCTGTATTTCTTTTCCTTGTACAAAAATTTTTAACTTAATGAAATTGAAAATATCTATTTTACCCTCTTCTGCCCTCTGTTTCTTGTTCAGTCATCAATTGTTTGTTTACACAGAAGTCTGATAAATATTTCCATGTCATTCTAATTTTCTTGTAATATATCTTTTTATAACTAGGCAATCTGTCCATTTTGAACTTTTTCTTGGCACATGGGGAAAGATAATGGGCTATGACAAATTTCTTCAATACTACTTTCCAATTTTCCCAAATATTGTTATTAAATAATGAATTCTTATCCAAAAACATTGTCTTTATATGTGTCAAGTATAAGATTTCTATACTTATTTTCTCTTGTATATTGTAAATTTATTTTTTCATTGCTCTACCTTTCAATTTCTTAAGCCATTCCAGGTACATCTGATAATCATTGCCTCAACCTCTAATTTAAGTTCTGGATTGCTAAACCTCCATTGTTTACATATGTTTTTCATTACTTCTTTTGATATTCTTAAATTTTTGTTCTTCCAAATAAATTTTGTTTTTATTTGTTCCTAATTCAGTAAAATATTTTTATGATTTAATTGGCATGGTATTTAATATATAAATTACATTAGGTAAAATTATTACATTGGCCCTGACTACCCAGGAATATGTTGGAATTGTTCTTATGATTTTACTAGTATATGGAACTTTCAATAAAAAATGATCTCTAGGAAATCAAATCAAGACTTACTCCAAAACTTGGTTTTAAAAGGATTACCTAGAGTACTGAGAAGATAAGGGACTTTTTACAATTTAGATTTTATATGTATAAGAGACTGGAATTAAGGCTAGGTTTTTTGATTCTAGGATGAAATTTAATCTTTATCAAGATTGAACGCTTCCATATAGATACATGATTAGATAAAAAGATAGATAACAGATATATAGATGACATGTAAACAACAGAACCAAATCTAAATGTAATCTGAAAGAATACCTCGTTAAATTTTTCTGATGTGGAAGTATAGTCAGGAAAAAATATGAAAGCAGTACTATTTCAAATTTAAATAATATTTAAAAGAAAATCAATAACCCTGTGTATCTGAGCCTTGAGACCCAAATATATAAGATCATGATGAATACCAAAGGATATTTAAAATACAGATAATTTTTAATATTTCTATTTTCTCAAACACAGGCACAAATAATAAAATAGCTTCATAGTGTATCTGTATTCAATATGAAAGACTTGAAAACCCCTAATTACTTTCTAAAGGTTAGGAAGAGCTTCCTAAGGGCCATTTTGACCTCCTTGTTCCTTAGGGTATAGATCAGAGGATTTAAAGTTGGGCTTAACATGGTGTACAACACACCAGCCAGTTTACTCCTCTCTGGATTGTAGCTGCAAATAGGACTTATATAAGCATAGAAAACAGCTGTATAATACATGGAAACCACAATAAGATGAGAGGAACAGGTAGAGAACGCTCTCTTCTTTCCCTCTGATGTCTGAATTTTCAGGATGCTAGAGATGATGAAACCATAGGACACCAATGTCAAAAGAAAATTTATGAAACCATAAAATGCATCTGCCAAGACAGTCATGACACTGTTAATATAGGTAGAAGTACAGGAAAGCAACAGGAGAGGGGGGATCTCACAGAAGAAATGAGTAATTACATTAGGTCCACAGAAAGATAGTCGTGTCATTAGACCAGTATGTATAGATGAATTGAAGGCACAAATGAGCCAAACACCAGCTGCCAACAAATTGCAGAGTGTCTTGTTCATCTTGGTACTGTAATGCAGGGGATAGCAGATGGCTACATAACGGTCATAAGCCATGACTGTGAAAAGAAGCAGTTCTGATGATGCAGACCAAATGAGGAAGTAAAGCTGGGCCATGCAGCCCTCATAGGAGATAGTGTTCTTTTCTGTGAGCAGTCCTTCCAGCACTTTGGGCAGAATAGAGGAGGTACAGGTAATGTCCATTGTAGCCAAGTTAAACAAAAAGAAGTACATGGGGCTGTGGAGGCTTGGGTTGAGTGTAATGGCCATGATGATCAGGACATTGCCTGTGAGGGCCACGACATACAAGGAGAAAAAACAACTAAATAATAGAAGCCGGAGTTTGGGGTGTTCAGAGAAACCCTGAAGAATGAACTCTGTCACCTGTGAGTGATTACTAATGGCCATTGATGAGTGTGAATGTTCTGGATCAGAAAAGTGGTTCTTGGGTTATACTTTACAGTCTTAATCAAATTGTAGCAATGTGACAGGCAATCACATCTAGAAAATGAGAAGAGAGTTGTTAAATATATGGGCACACCCATGAAACCAAGTATAAGTTCTGTTTCACAACGAGAACACAAGAGTAAAGTGTTAAGCATCACAATTTCCCCATAAACTCATAGCACAATCAATTCCCTTAAAATTAAATCCTGAATTAATTTATATTTAGGATTTCATCTTCCAGTAGCTTCTCTCCTTTTGTGTGTTCTTTTCATCAGTTTCAGTCATTTCTCCTTTTGAACCAGATTCTGCTGTACGTGCTTACAATCTGAGTCCTCCATTGCTTGGATGCACATTACTTAACTTCCCAATCCATCCCAGCATATGTTTTCCTAGTATACCACAGATGTGATATGCACACACACACAGACACACACACACACACACACACACAGATGTAATCTGCATTGTTATTCTGACACATGGTAGATGAAATCAAATGTTTATTTTAAGATATTAATTTTCTTCCTGAAGTTCACAGTCTACTGGCTTTCACACATTTATTTTCAGATGCCAAAATATGGTATCTCAACAATCTTGGAAAGTAACTAATATCATAATCAGTATTCCTCATTTTATGAATGAAAAAACAAAAATTAAGAGACTTGAAGTTACAAGTCTCAGATGCTTTTAAAGTGTTAAGAGTTCATTCAGCGAGCAGGAGTTGCACCTCTTTTGTGATCCCTTTAGTCTTTAGAAATGTACTATGTCTACAGAAGAATGCTATTCTATACATAGTCTCTCTCTTCTCTCTCTTTCTCTTGTTCATTTACTTATGCTTTCTCTCATTTTTTCTTCCTCTCCTTTATAGTTAAATGTTTTAGCCTTTACTTGGTAACCCAATTGTAATTATTTTCTCCATAAACTAATCTTTGTATTTGCCACACAGTCATAGAATGCTACCTTCTAATAATAATACAAAGAGATGATAATAGTAATATAAAATTTAATTCCCTAATATAATCATCCATAGTTGCCATTTAGAAAGTATTATGTATTTTATGGATATGTTCAATGAATAAAACAGTGATACTTGTTCTACAAAGTACTTACACTTTATTTGACAAAAACTTTCCTTTTTATTAATCTTAGTGGTATAGTGAATGGAATGCTATGCCTAGAGTCAGGAGGATCTGAATTCAAATACACTTTTAACCCCAATTTTCTCAACAGAAAAATTGGTATAAAACAGCCAATTTCAAAAACATCATGATGTCTTTCACAATTTCTCATCCTTATGCATATCTGACTAGGATATTTGACCTTCAGAGATTTAAATAACCTTTGCTGTCAAATCAGCCAAGGAAGTATTATTACAAGAGATACTTTGTAAATAAAAACACTTTCATATATTTCTATTTCTGTTTACCCTGTGATCAAATTTTATTTTATTGTAGTTTTTCTCTGAGGTAATATGTTCAGAATAAAGGGAATTATAATAATAATGGATGCTGAATATCTGACATTTTTTCTGAGTATCACATTTTTGAAACAATATCAACAAATTGAAATTTATCTAGAAAATAGAAACCAGGATAATGAGTAGATTAAAAAAATAGAATGGGAGTTTACTGAATGACCCAAAGGCATTTCCATGAAATAGGCATATAGTTGGGACAAAAATATGTCTTCAAATATTGGAATCACAGTTATAGTTATAGAAGAACAATACTTTGCCTTAGAGAAGAACACCTCAGTGGATGGCAAAGGTTTCAGTACAATATACAGATCAATGGAATTTTAAAAGAAAAAGAATATTTCTCTATTTGAATTTCAGAAAAAAAGATCAAGTGCATCTGTACTCAAATGAATATATAGAAAGTTTCTCATAAATTAAAACTTTTTGCAAACTTTTTCTCACACAACTTACCAAGTCTAATTTTTTACTGGAAATGAAATTCATCTCTGTTATGAAAAGATGTTTTTCCATTTCCTTCCAATGAGCTGTCACTGTTCTTTCTTACACTTTTTATTTTTTAATGTGTAGCAAGCATGGAGCAACATCAGGAAAACTTGGAATAGAAAAGATAGTCTTCACACTGGCAGTGGTTAGTGTCTGATATATCCACTACATATCTCTCTTTTCCTCCCGTTCAATTCTAGCTCTAACTCTCCATGTGGGAAAATAACATAGGCTGCATTAGCAGGCTTGTGTGGATCTTCACCTTTTATTTCTGTTATAGACCCTTTTAGTATTTAATATTTTATGAAAATTATGAATCCTTTTTCAAGATGTTTCAAAAGGAGAAAACAAAATACATAGGATGACAAAGGAAACCATGTTTAAATTCAAATATCAACCTTTAAAAAAATACAAATAAGTTCTTTGACCCCAAGTCTTAGAAAGCTTGAAAGTTACTTTTTTTCTTGAATTCCAAAGAGACTGCCTGGCCACCTTTTGGAGAATTTGGATAAGAGAAATAATCTTGGGGGGGGGGGGGAAAAAAATTGACATATTTTTTATTTTAAAAAAAAAAAAAACCCTGAGATTTTCTGATTAACATCTAGTTACTCTTTTCTTATTTAGAGAAACCTCTGGACTTCTTTAGGCAAACAAATGTACAAACTTTCAGAGAATAAGATAGTATTTTAGTATTCCTTTTCTCAGGAAAAAAAAATGGAGTTTGATAATTCAAGGAAACCCCATTATATATATGGTAAATGGGGAACTTCTGTAGCTACAAGGAAAAGATATGAAAATGCACTATTTTAAACCTGAAAAAGTTAACCTCACTTTTTGACTCTTGTTCCTTTATTCTCACTGACCACTCTGTATGAAAAGTGTATCCTTATCAATAATGAAAGTAAGCATTTGAATACAGCACTTTAATCTGTATAATATATAGTGCTTTAGTTTTGCAAAGTACTTTACAAAAATTACTTCCTTCTATCCTCTCAGAACCTTAAGTATTATTACACCAATTATAATTAATATCCCAATTTAACAGATAAAAGTAAAGAAGTCAGATTTGTCCAGAGTCTCATATATAGTAATTGTATAAGACCAGATTTTAATTTGGATCTTCCCACCATGTCCTTTGTACCTAATAGCCATTTTCCACCTTGACAGACTCTGAGGAGGTCATTATGATTATTTTCTTTTGTTTTGAATATTTTTTTCATTTTGTTCTGAACTTAATAATCACGAAATAGAATGGAATTTGCCTTTGTACAGAACAAAAAAAGGAGGATTATACATGAATCTCCCTCTCCCTATTATGTGTCTCATATTTTTTAAGGCCAGATTTCCAAATAATTAAAATTGGAATTATATTTACCTCCTTCCAAGGATAGAGAACTTCTTTAGTTTTGGGGAAGGTCCATTGAAACATTGAAACTAAAGTTAACTTTCTCCTAGTTCCCCAAAAAGTTTACTTTATAAAATGATTAAAACATAAAACCTTCACATTCTTGGATACATTTGTCTATGAGTATATATGTGTGTACATGCATGATTATATGTGTATTAGTATGTATATATAACTTGTTGAAAGAAAATTTTAAAATTCTTACACTTGACCTTTAAGGCCCCTCACAGTCTAGGTTTATCCTAGCATGACAATACTACCCTTCCTATACATTAACTGCATTATCACCAAATTAGACCCTTCCTTCTCTCATTCCCATGTATTTTCATGTAGAATAATGGACACAAATTGGATTACAAAGGTAAAGCACTATATAATATTCATTCCCCCCTCCATTCTTATTATCTTGTATTTAATGATTGTAAACAGGAAGAGGATTATCCCATTTTTTTTTTCATTCCATGTTCTATAGACCTGGAATCATTTCCTCACTATTTCCTGCTCCTTTTGCATCTTTGAATGCTGAAATTATTCTTTTCCTTCAAGTTTCAATCTAGGAAGAAAAATCTTCCTAGAACTCTCTTTGTGACTTCTTGAATCAAACATTATAATTTTGTTTCAAAATTGAAATCTCAATTTAGAGAAAAGAACTCATATGGATATGGTTGCAAAGCTAATGAGGAACAAAGCTTGCATTAGAATGTGGTTTAAAAAGTAAAATTGCTATGCTGCATGAGTGGCTTAAAATTCAAGGGTATTCAGAACTATTTGTGTAAACAAATTCGGAATTTTAATGCTACCACTGCAATAAGAACTGTGTCCACCTGATCTTTGTGTTGTTGGGTGGACCTGTGTAGGAAAAAAAAACCTAAATTTCAACCCCTCCTAACCTTTGGGAAGATCCCCACCCTCCTATTTGATCCCTGGGGAAACTCCCACAATAATCCCTACCAACAATTCATTTGGAGATTTTGGCCTGGGGCATAATTACCATTCATTATTGATTAGTCCCTCAAATCATCTGGAGATCACTCCCTAGCCTGGGCCATAAGGATGTATCCAAACCTTTGCTATCTTCCTAATCAGGAACTAGTCCTCTGAGAAAAAAAAGTTTCTTAGTGAATACACCTCTTTTGCCAAAAACCACACTTGGAGATCTGGACTGTGAATTCTTTTGAAAAAACTTGGGACCCCGCCCGGCCTGGGGACCCCTATTGCTGTTAAGAGTATCTCTCACCCATCAACACTAGGAGATCCTTTAGAAGCTAATATCCCATAGCCCATACTTCCTATAAAGTTTTTCTCTATAAAGCTTTCCCAGAACGTTGTAATTAAGATTCTGCTTAAAGATCTCCAACATGAGAAAAATTTGTTTCCCTAGAAATTCAATTCTAATGTATGGTCACTTTTCCCGCATATTAAAACTGAGTTTTTCCTCTTTGTAAATTGCCTCCACAGCTTCTGTCTCTGCTTTGTAGGACTAACCAGAAATAGGAATTGGACTTGTAAATTCATTCATTTACAGAACTTTAAAATAAGGAAATGCCCTTTGTTCATCCTACCCTTCATTTTAGTCTTCAAGTCATTTAGAACAGTGAGAAGTCAAGTGACTTGTCAAGATCACATAGTTAGTCCTGGTTTCATGGACATAACTATGCCCTATGTTTGAATACAAAGATAGTCAAATCTCTCTTTCTCATGACAACCTTTTAAATAGCTAAAGTCTGTGATCACATAGTCTCCTTCCTATAATTCTAAGGCTCTTATGAGCATGAAAAAATAGTGAAATAAATGTTTGGAAATGGAGTATTGCTTTTGATCATTTCCCTCAAATACAACATTGAGAAATGCTTGACCATAAGCTATTATACATCTATCATTTATTGAGAATTCCAATAAGAATGCCCAAGTGAGAAAAAATTCAAATATCACTATGCATTCCATATCATTTTTTATACATTTTTATTTTCTCCAGTTACACCTAAAATGACTTTATGTTATCCTGACAATTGAAAAGAATAGGATTATACCTCGCATATGCCTCCATACTCACAGAATAAATCTTCTGGTCTAAACTTTCTCTTCAATTAATCACATATTCTTAATTGCTCTCTGATGAAGAAAAATTTCAAAAAGCTTCATTTCTTGAACAATGCAAATATAGCTCTCTTAGTCCAATTTCAACTAGCCTTTAAGAAGCTCTCAGTCCAATAACTGTGCATATAACAGCTGCAGAGGACACTGGGGACAATTGTTCTAAATTAAAACTCTAAGGGACAATTAAACTCTCTCACTGGTTATTTCCAATTGTGATCTTTCATTTTATGTAATGTGTAAATTATTATTTTTTTAACTATAGCCTCTGACATCTGAAGATATGTGAAGAGAACTTATTGTGATAATAAATAAAAAAATAAATAAAACTATGTCCTTTTCATATGATGTGAAGTAATTGTATTGTCTTCTTTGTTTTTCAGGTTATCTTGGCAAAGATATTATAGTGGCTTGCCATTTCATTCTTCAGATAAGACAAATAGAGTTAATAAACTTGCCCAAGCTCACATTTCTAGTTAGTATGTGCAGACATATTTGAATTTAGGAAGATGAATCATCTTCATTCTAAGCCCAGCAGTCTATTCATTGTATTACATAGATCTATGTTAATCAATATTATACTTTCCACTATGTAAGCTTAAATAATATGCAGTTCTTATAAATGTGTCCTTAACATTTATTTTTCATAGCTAAGCCAAACTTTTCTAGACTCAGTAGGAGAGAGTAGATCACAGAATTTATTTGTAATCTATATTTCTTTCTCTCTACTTGTCTCCTTAGGGGTCAAATGAAATGAGTCACCGTTCCAATGTCTCTTCTCTCATTAACCCCCCATTTAAGGAACCTAAATTCTGAAATCTTCCAAAGGACTTTTGGGAAAGATTTTGCCCCACCAGTAGCCATGATGTTACTAGGACACCACTGTCTTTTGCAAAGGAATACAAAATCTTTCTCTTTGCTCTTCTAGGACTTTAAAATTTTTTCTTGGTTGTTAATAATTCATTCATAATATTTTATGAATTTTATGAATTATGAACAGCAGTATATTTTGGAACAATATCATTTTTTTATTTTTTTAAAGCTTTTTATTTGCATAACATATGTATGGGTAGTTCCTCAACATTGATCCTTACAAAGCTTTCCATTACAAAATTTCCCCCCTAGTCCCATCTCCTCCCCTAGATTGCAGGAAATCCACTACATGTTTATTATATTAAAATACTTGAGAAGTCGAATATATGTATACATATTTCCATACATATCTTACTATGCAAGAACAATCATATCTACATGAACAAAAAATATCTGAGAAAGGAAACCCAATGCAAACAAACATCGATAGAAATCATGGAAATGATATGTTGTGGTCCACATTTCATATCCCTCTCTCTGGGTGCATATGGCTTTCTTCACTGAACAATTGGAACTGGTTTGAGACATTTCATTGTTGAAGAGAGCCATGTCCATCAGAATTGATCATCATATAATATTGTTGTTGCTGTGTATAATGATCTCCTGGTTCTGCTCATTTCACTCAGCATCAGTTCATGCAAGTCTCTCCAGGCCTCTCTGAAATCGTCCTGCTGGTCATTTCTTACAGAACAATAATATTCCATAACATTCATATACCATAATTTATTTGGCCCCTCTCCAATTGATGGGCATCCATTCAATTTCTAGTTTCTAGCTACTACAAAAAGGGCTGCCACAAACATTTTTGCACATGTGGGTCCCTTTCCCTCCTTTAAGATCTCTTTGGGATATAAGCCCAATAGAAATACAGCTGGGTAAAAGGGTATGTACAGTTTGGTAACTTTTTGAGCATAGCTCCAAATTACTCTCCAGAATGGTTGGATCTGGAACAATATCATTTTAAAAGAATATAAAATTAATGTGCCATATATATATATGTATATATATATACATATATATATATGTATTCTATTAACCCTCCTCCCTTCTTTTAGTCCTTTCTCCTATTGTATCAGTCCTTCTATCCTGCCCATACCTTTACTTTCCCCTTTCTCCTACTTTTTTATAGAGTCAGATAAATTTCGATACTCAACTTAGTGTGTATGTTATTACCTCCTTAAGCCAAATGTGATGAGAACAAGCTTTAGACAATGTGCACATCTTTCCTTTCATTCCCATTACAGTAATAGGTCTTTTTATGCCTTTTTATGTAATCTAATTCACCTCAATTTTGCCTCCTATTTTTTCTTCTCCAAGTACAGTCTTTTCTCACCCCTTAATGTCCTTTTCTTTAATATTATCACTTTAGACACCATTTATATCTACACACTCTGTCTATGTATACCTTCTCTAAATAATTTAATAAAATACATAATTCTCAAGAGTTACAAATATCATTTTTCCATGTAGGAATTTAAAATGGTTAGATTCTAAATATATTTTTCTTATTTACCTTTTTATGCTTTTCTTGATTTTTGTATTTGAAGATTAAATTTTAAATTTAGTGCTAGTGTTTTCATCAGAAATGATTAAAAGTCTCCTACTTCACTGAAGATTTATCTCTTCCTCAGAAAAAGTTTATTCAATCTCCCTATGCAGTTTATTCATTTTTTAGTCAATAAATTTATTTTATTTATTTTTAACAATAATTTTGTACTTCGAAAATACATGCAAAGATAATTTGCAACACTAACCCTTGCAAATTTTGAGTTCCAAATTTTTCTCCCTCTCCCCTACTCCCCTCTCCTAGACAGCAAGCAATCCAATAAGAATTAAACATGTTCAATTCTTCCAAATATATTTTCACATGTATCATGCTGGAAAAAATCGAATCAAACAGAAAAAACTAGAAAGAAAAACAAACAAACAACAATAAAAAGGCAAAAATACTATATTGTGATCCACAATAAGTCCCCATATTCCTTCTCTGGAGGCAGATGGCTCTCTCCATCATCAGTTGATTGGAATTTGCCTGAATCACTTCACTATTGAAAAGAGCCAATTCCATCACAGTTGATCATTATATAAACTTGTGTTTTTGTTTACACAGTTCCCTTGGTTCTTCTCATTTCATTTAGCATCAGTTCATGTAAGTCTCTCCAGGCCTTTCTGAAATCATCTTACTGATTATTTCTTGTAGAAGAGTAATATTCTATAACATTCATATATCATGATTTATTTAGCCATTCCCTAACTGATGGACATCCACTCAGTCTCCAGTTCCTTGCCGCTACAAAAAGGGCTGCAACAAACATTTTTGTATGTGTCAGTCCTTTTTCCCTTTTTCATGATCTCTTTGAGCTACAGATCCAGTAGAGGCACTGCTGGATCAAAGGCTATGAACAGCTTGATAGCCTTTTGTCCATTGTTTCAAATTGCTCAGTGGAAAGTTTGGACCAGTTTACAAGTTTTCCAACTATGTATTAAAACTGTTCCAGTTTTCCCACATCCCATCCCCTCCAACATTTATCATTTTCTTTTCCTGTCATCTGAGCCAATATGAAAGATGTGTAGTAGTATCTCAGAGCTGATGAATGATATTCTTATAGAATTGACAAGGTTCTTCATATATTTGTGATGAGATCATTATTTGAAATCCTGTCTAAAATTTTTTTCATGATTTTCTATTTTTCTTCTGATTTTTGTTACATTTCTTTTATTTGTACAATTTTTAAACTTAATGTAATTGAAAATATTTATTTACACCACACTCTGCTCTTTATTTCTGGTTTATTCACAAATTTGTCTATCCATAAGTTTGATAAATAATATTTCATGTTTTTCTATTTTTCACATAATATTTCTTTTTTATACCTAGGTCATGTATTCATTTTGAAGTTTTTTTGATACATAGGGTAAGATGGTGGTCTATGCCAAATTTCTATCATATTGTTTCCTAATTTTCCCAATTTTAAAAATTAAATAATGAATTCTTTTCCAAAAAGGACATTGTCTTTACTTTCCAGGTACAATAATTCTAGACCTATTTTCTCTTGTATATTGTATGTCTAGACAGTTCCATTGATCTACCTTTCTCTTTCTTAAGCTATTCCAGATAATTTTGATAATCATTGCCTCAAACTGTAGCTTAAGATCTGGATTGCTAAACCTCCATCCTTTACATATTTTTTCATTACTTCCTTTGATATTCTTGACTTTTTGGAATTATAGGCCAGCACTCTTTCCACACAAATAAAATTAGATCTAATCAATTAGAAGAATATCAAGTATTCACGAGTAGGCTGAGATAACATAACAAAAATGAAAATTCTACCTAAATTGATTTACTTATTCAGTATGATACCAATTAAGATCCCAAGAAATTATTTTACAAAACTAGAATAAAAAATAGCAAAGTTCAAATGGAAGAACAAAAGGTCAAGAATTTCAAGGATATTAATGAAAAAAAAATGTAAATGAAGATGGCTTGGCTGTGTCAGGTCTAAAACTATAGTATGAAGCAGCCATTTACAGTCATTTACAACATTTTGTATTGGCTAAGAAATAGAGTAGCTGATCAGTGGAATAAGTTAGGTTCACAGGAAAAAATAGTTAATAAGTATATCAATCTAGTGTTTGACAAACCCAAAGACCTCAGCTTTTGGGATAAAAACTCACTATCTTACAAAAACATCTGGGAAAATTGGAAATAAGTATGGCAGAAACAAAGTATTGACCCACACATAATGCCATTTACCAAGATAAAGTCAAAAAGGGTTCATGATCTAGACATGATAGATGATATTATAAACAAATAAGAAGAACATAGGATAGTTTACCTCTCAGATCTGTGTAGGAGGAAGGAATTTGTCACCAAAGAAGAACTAGAGATCATTATTGATCATAAAATAGATAATTTTGATTAAGTAAAACAGATTTTATACAAACTGATGAAGACAAGATTAGAAAAGAAGCAATAAACTGGGAAAACATTTTTTTTTACATTCAAAGGTTCTAATAGCCTCATTTCTAAAATATATAGAGAATTGACTCAAATTTATAAGAATTCAAGCCATTCTCCAATAAATAGTCAAAGATTATGAACAGATAATTTTCAGATGAAGAAACTGAAATGATTTCTGGTCATATGAAAAGGTGCTACAAATTACTATTGATCAGAAAAATGCAAATTAAGAATACTCTGATATACCACTACACACTTGTCAGATTAGGTAAGATGATAGGAAAAGATAATGATTAATGTTGGAGGGGATGTAGGAAAACTGGGACACTGATACATTGTTGGTGGAACTGTGAATGGATCCAACCATTCTGAAAAACAATTTGGAATTATGCTCAAAAAATTATCAAAGTGTGCATACCTTTTGACACAGCAGTGCTTTTACTGGGCCTATATCCCAAAGAGAACTAAAAGGAGGAAAAGGCCCTCACATGTACAAAAATGCTTGTGACAGTCCTTTTTGTAGTGGCAAGATACTGGAAACTGAATGGATTCCCATCAATTGGAGAATGGTTGAATAAGTTTTGATAACTGGATGTTATGAAATATTATTGTTCTATAAGAAATGATCAGCAGGATGATTTTAGAGAGATATGAAGAGACTTATATGAACTGATGCTAAATGAAATAAACAGAACCAGCAAATCATTTTACACAGGAACAACAAGATTATACAATGCTCAATTCTGATGAATGTAACTTTTTCCATCAATGAGAAGATTAAGGCGAGGTTCAATGATTTTCTGATAAAGAGAGCCATCTACCCACAGAGGGAGGCCTGTGGGAACTGAGTAGGGATTGCAACATGGCATTTTCACTCTTTTTATTATTGTTTGCTTGCAGTTTGTTTAATTTCTCATTTTTTTCCTTTTTGATTTGATTTCTGTTGTGTTGCAACATAATTGCATAAATATGTATACATATATTGGTTTTGTCATATATTTTAACATGTTTAACATATATTGGATTACTTGCCATCTATTGGAAGGGGGTTGAGGGAAGGAGGAGAAAATTTGGAACACAAAGTTTTGCAGGGATCAATGTTGAAAACTTATTCATGCATATTTTTGAGAATAAAAAGCTTTAATAAAAAAGCTTACAAAAAAAGATCTATAACCCCTTTGCCCAGCCCCCCCCAAAAAAATGAAAAGTCACAATTGCAAAAAACCACTGAGAGTTTAATTGTCCCTTAGAGTTTTAATTTAGAATGATTATCCCCAGTGTCCTCTGTAGCTGTTATAAGCACAGTTATTTGATTGAGAGCTTCTTAAAGGACAGTTGAAACTTGGTGAAGAGAGCTATTAAAACTTCTTCATCAGAGTGCTATTTAGATTTGCATATATGATTGATTGAAAAGAAAATGCTTAGACCACAAGACTTATTCTGTGAGTACATAAGCATATGTGAATATGCTAAGGCATAATCCTATTCTTTTGAATTGTAAGGATACTGTAAAATGGTTTTATATATAACTAGGGAAAATAAAAACATATAAAAAGCATAACATAGAATGCATAGTAACCATTGGATTTTTTTCTCACTGTGTACATTATTATTAGAATTCTCAATACATGATGCATTCATAATAACTCAGTATCAAGCAATTCTCAGGGTTATATTTCAGGGAAATGATAAAAAACAATGCTCCATTTCCAAAAACTTTCACTAGTCTATCTTGCTCCCACAAGGCTTAGAATTATAGGAGGGAGACTACATGATTACAATTTTCAGATATTTGAAAAGTTTTCATGAGGAGGAGAGATTCAACTATCTTTGTATTCAGAAAAAGGGTATAGACAGTTGTCCACGAAGCCAGCACTGACCATGAGATTTGGACAAGTCATTTGACTTCTCAATGTTCTAAATGACTCTAAGAAGAAAATGAAGGTTAGGATTCATTCTTTATCTGGAAGTTCTCTAAATCAAAGAATTTACAAGTCCAGTTACTATTTCTGGATAGTCCTAGAAAGCCAGGATAGAAGCTGTGAGGAGAATTGACAAAGAGGCAAATTTAGTTTTGATACATTTTAAGACTGCCCTTAAATTGGAATTGAATGGATTGTCTATGATGTCAAAAACTTTATCTTATTTGAGGCCTTGAAGTGGAAGCTGAATTACCATGTTTTGGGAATGTTTTATAGAAAGCTCATAGGAAGTATGGATTATGAGATATCAGCTACCAAACTATCTCCTAGCTTTGAAATTCTGAATTTCTTTGCACAAGAAGCACTGAACTCCTTTGTATCTTAAGTAGCTGATGTGACCAACCAATTGCAACTTTTTAGCTTGAATTCTAATTGAGGTTTTGTTGCTCATTTGATTTTCAATCTTGCACATATGAGTTCATTTCTCTAATTTGAGGTTTTAGTTTTGAAGCAAAATTTCAATCTTTGATTCATGAAGTCACAAAGAGAGTTCTAGAAAGATTTTTCTGGCTTAAAATTCAAAGAATGTAAGAGGAGAGGGGATGGTGAGGGAATGATTCCAAGTTTACAGAAAAATGGGATAATCCTCCTCCTATTTCTGATCCTCAAATGTAAAATGATAAGAATGAGAAAAAATGGATTTTATGTACATTTATATTTGCAATACAAATTGTACCCATTATCTCCCATAAAAAAGTCTGGGAGAGAGAGAATAGTCTAATATGGTGATAGGGCAGTTAATGTATATCAAGTGGAGAACTGGCACACTAAGATAACTGTAGACTTAAAGATCAAATGCAGGAATTGTTCAATTTTATTTCAGCAAGTTTTAAATGCATAGTAATATATGTATACCTACATATGTATAGTCAAATATATATAGTCATATATATATACATGTGTGTATGTATATATATATATATATATCAAAGAATATGAAGGGATTATATTTCAATCATTTTAAAAAGTGAACTTTTGGGGGAGGTTGGGGAAGAATAATTTTAGTTTTAATGCTTCATTGGACCTGCCTAAAAAGTTAAAAAAATATTTATCCTTGGGGGAGGTAAATATAGTTCCATGGTTTGGAAAATAACTGAAAACACAATAGAGGAGCTTCACATGAAATAATTTTTTTTTATAAATTTTAAATTCCATTCTATTCGGTGATTATTAACTTCTGAATAAAATGAAAAATTTACTCAAAACAATAGAAAATATACAAAGTGACCCACTGGGGCTCTGTCAAGGTGGCAAGTGGATGCAAGATAAAAGGACATGAAAGAAAGACCCAAATTAAAATCTGGTCTCAGAGGAGTCCTATATATGTGACCCTGCACAAATCTGTCTTCTTTATTTTCACCTTTAACATTGGGATAATAATAATAATTGGGATAATAATACCTAAGATTCTTGAGAGGATGCAAGGAAATAATGTTTATAAAGTGCTTTGCAAAACTCAAGAATTATATATTATGTAGCTTAAACTGTTATACTGAAATAACAGCTATCATTATTGAGTATGTAATTTTCATACAGAGGGATCAATGAGAATAAAGGAACAAGAGAGGCATGAAGTGAGTTTAACTTTTTTCAGGTTTAAAATGGTGCATTTTCATATCTTCTCCTTGTAATCACAAAAGTATCCCATTTGTCAAATCATTAATGCATTATCAAACTCCATTTTTCCTAAGGAAACTCTGGATTCTACTGCCAGAATACAATCTTATCCTCTGAAAGTATATACAGTTGGTTGCATAAACAAGCCTAGAAGTTTCTCTAAATAAAGTAAGAGTAGCACATTTTTAATCAGAGAATCCCAGCTTTTCTAAAGCAGAAAAGATGTCAGAGTTTATTCCACCTTAAGATCACATCCCTTATGCAAATTCCCAAACAGGTGGCTATACAGCCTGCCTCCTTTTG
>JAJPUD010025622.1:6577-17357 GCA_023553655.1 Myrmecobius fasciatus | reverse complement strand
TAATTATCATAAAATCACAATAAACATATAATAATAATCATAAAATCACAGTAATCATATGATAATAATCATAAAATCACAGTAATCATATCATAATCATAATGTAATAATCGATTCATAAAATCAACCCTCATTCTATAAGTATCTATAACATAAATATAGTTCTCAAGAGTTATTTTTTCTTGTTACCTTTTTATGTTTCTCTTGTGTTCTGTATTTGTAGATCACATTTTTTGTTCAGTTCTGGTCTTTTCAGTAGAAATAGGGGAAATTCTCCTATGTCATTGAATGACCATCTTCTTCCCTGGAAGATAATGCTCATTCTAACTGGGTAACTTATTCTTGGCTGTAATCCAAGTTCCTTTGCCCTTCGGAATATCTGATTCCAGGCCTTCGATCCTTCAAAGTAGAAGCTGCTAGGTCCTGTGTGATCCTAATTGTAGCTCCCCGATATTTAAAGTGTTTCTTTCTGGCTTCTTTTAATATCTTTTCCTTGGTATGATAGTTCTGGAATTTAGCCACGATATTTCTGGGGGACTTAATTTTTGGGTTTCTTTCAGGAGGTGATCGGTGGATTGTTTCAAGGAGTATTTTGCCTTGTGGGTGTAAAATATCAGGGCAGGTTTCTTTTATGATTTCCTGGAATATAGTGTCCAGGTTCTTTTTTTCATCATGGCTTTCAGGAAGCCATATAATCCTTAAATTATCTCTCCTAGATCTATTTTCCAGGTCAATTGTTTTTCCTAGGAGATATTTCATGTTTTTCTCTATCTTTTCATTTTTTTGTTTTTGTTCAACTGATTCTTGAAGTCTTGATGAGTCATTCACTTCCAATTGTTCGATTCTAATTTTAATGTCTTATTTTCTTCAGTTACTGTTTGTAGTTTTGCAATTGACCAATTACATTTTTTTGTTCATTGCATTCTTTTTCCATTTTTTCTTTTTTATTTTGCAGTGATCTCATTTCGTTTCCCCATGTTTCTTCTAACTCTCTTTTAAGATTTTTTATGCAATCTTCAAAGAAAGCCTTGTGACATGGGGACCAATTTACGTCTCTCTTTGGGGCTTTTTCTGGAGTTGCTTTACCTTTAGGGGCCTCAGGATTTGAGGTCTGTTCTTCCCTCTCTCCATAAAAGTTGTCTATGGTGAGAGCTCTTTTTGGATTTTTATTCATTTTTTTTAAGGTGTGAGGTCTGTTTAGGGCAAAGGTGGGACAGCTGATTTAATTTGCTCTGGGGCAGTTCTGCTGATTGAATTATTTCAGGTACTGGGCAGCTCCGCTAATTGAATTATTTCTGGTGCTTATCAGTCCTGTTGTTTGATTGATTGCTTTAAGGTGCTGTGTAATGGCAGCTAGGTCCGATGCTCATCAGGGGTTCAGTGGTTCACAATCTATCCCCCTCAAAAGGCAGACCCTCCAAACCACCTGCCCACAATCAGGACAAATTGTTCCAAGAGGACTGCAGAAGACTCCTAGGTCTGTGAAAAGCACAACACTCCCACTCCTGTTCCGACTCCTGTTCCAGCTCCCTGCTCCAGCTCCCTGCCCCAGTCTCCCTGTGCTGCAGTCTGGTTTCAGTAGGCCACCCCCCTGCCCAATTAAAACAGACCTGTTTTGAGGTTCTTCCAGAGTATCTTCTTCTAAAATCGTGTTGTTCTCCAGATATTGTGGATTTTTTTGCTTCAGAATAAGCCTAGAGGCTTCATATGTTGTTGTTTTGAGGGGAGGTTAGAGGAGGTTACAGAGACTCCTGTCTGATCTCTGCCACCATGGCTCTGGAAGCAGTTTCTCTATCCACCAATTGATTTATTAAAATTAGATTATTTAATTTCCAAATAACTTCTGGTCTATTTTCTCCTTGCCTGTTATTGCATGTGGTTTTTATTGCATCATGACATGAAAAAGATGCATTTACTATTTCTGCTTTTCTACATATGATTTTGAGTTTTTTATGTCCCAACACATGATCAATTTTCATATAAGTTCTGTAAACCCCTGAGAAAAAAGTAAACTCCCTTCTATCGCCACTCAATTTCCTCCAAAGATCTATCATACCTAACTTTTCTAGCATTTTGTTTAGCACCCTAACTTTTTCTTATTTATTTTGTGGGTTTTTTTTTTCTTATTTATTTTGTCTAATTCTGAGAGAGCAAGGTTGAGATCCCCCACTCGTATAATTTTACTGTCTATTTCTTCTTGCATCTGTCAGTTTCTCCTCTAGGATTTTGGATGCTATACCACTTGGTGCATATATGTTTAGTATTGATACCGCTTCATTATCTATGGTATCCTTTAGTAAAATGTAGTTTCTTTCCTCATCTCTTTTAATTATATCTATTTTTGCTTTTACTTGATTTAAGATAAAGATTCCTACCCCTGCTTTTTTTGTTCTTGTTCACCTGAAGCACAAAAGATTCTGTTCCAGCCCTTTACCTTCACTCTGTATGTATCTTTATGTTTTAGATGTGTTTCTTGTAAACAACGTATTGTAGGATTCTGACTTTTAATCCAGTCTGCTATCCCCTTTTGTTGTATGGGAGAGTTCATCCCATTCACATTCACAATTAAAATAACTAAATCTGTATTTCCTGCCATCTTATTTACCCAAATACATGTTTTTCCCTTCCATTTCCCCTTTCTCCTTTCTCCCCTTCCCCATATTTTATTTTTGTTTACCACCTCCCTCTAACCATCCTCCCCTCTTTAGAACCCCATCCCTCTTTTTTTACACCTTTCCTCTAATTCTTCTATTTTCCTTTCTATTAGTCTATCCTTTGCTTTTCCTCCATTCTCTTCCACTTCCCTATAAGGAGGGACAAGTTTTTCTGTGAAACCAAATGTGTCTGATACACTCTTTTAGATTCCAATCTGATGAAAGTAAGATTCATACAATGCTTATCCCCCTCTCTTCTTTCCCCTCAATTATATTAGATTTTCTATGCCTCTTCATGAGATTTTACCTTATTTTTACCTCTTTTTCTTTACTTTATTTTACCTCCTTTCCTTTCTTTTTCCAGTATGATAGCCCTTCCACCTCTAATTTCTTTTCCATTATTATCAGAGTAAAATCAAATTATATCGTCATTCTTTGAGTATACCCATAGTAGAAATATAGTTCTCAAGAGTTTTTTTTTTCCTTTTCACCATTTTATGCTTCTCTTGAGTTCTGTGTTTGGAGGTCAATTTTTTTTTGTTCAGATCTGGCCTTTACAAGAGAAATAGGTGAAATTCTCCTTTATCATTGAATGACCATTTTATTCTCTGTAAGATAATGCTCATTCTAGCTGGACAACTTATTCTTGGCTGTAATCCAAGTTCCTTTGTCTTTTGGAATATCTGATTCCAGGATTCCAGGCCCTTTGATCCTTTAATGTGTAAGCTGATAGATCTTGTGTGATTCTAATTACAGTTCTTAAGTATTTGAATTGTTTCTTTCTAGCTGCTTGCAATATCTTTTCCTTGGTGCAATAGTCCTGAAATTTGGTCACGATATTCCTTGTCATTTTAATTTTGGGGTCTCTTTCAGAAGGGAATCGGTGAATTCTTTCGATGGTGATTTTGCCTTCTGATTCTAAAGCATCAGAGCAGTTTTCTTTCATAATTTCCTGAATTTTCATATAGTATCTAGGTTCTTTTTTTTTTCATCATGGCTTTCAGGAAGTCCAATAATCCTTAGATTGTCTCTCCTATATCTGTTTTCCAAGTCAGTTGTTTTTCCTAGGAGATATTTCATCTACTTTTTCATTTTTTTGTTACTGTTTGACTGATTCTTGAAGTCTTATTGAGTCATCCACTTCTTATTGTTCAATTTTAATTTTTAAAGTATTCTTTTCTTCAGTTAACTTTTTTTATCTCCTTTTTAAACTGGCCAATTGAATTTTTTTGTTCATTGCATTTTTTTTTCCATTTTACCAATTTTGCTTTTCAGTGAATTGTTGTCTTTTTCCATTTTGCCAATTTTGTTTTTCAGTGGGTTGTCGTCTTTTTTCATTTCACCATTTTGTTTCTCAGTGAGTTGGTGTCTTTATCCATTTCATCAATTCTGTTTTTTAGTAAATTGGTGTCTTTTTTATATCTCTTTTGGAGCGCTTCTTGCACTGATCTCAATTCATTTCCCCATTTTTCTTCTAACTCTTTTTTGAGCTTGTTTATGCAATCCTCCAGGTAAGCTTTGTGAAATGGGAACCAGCTCATGTCTCCCTTTGTGGTTTCCTCTGGCATTGCTTTCCCTTTAGAAACCTCAGGATCTGAGGTCTGCCTGTCTTTGTCTCCATAAAAGCTGTCTATGGTAAGAGCTCTCTTATGTTTCTTACTCATTTTTAGAGCTTTAAGTCTGATTAAAGCAGGGGACTCCCAGCTGCTTCAATTTGTCCTGGAGCAGTTTACATAGTTGACTTCCAGTGCGGGACTTCTCAGGCTAGGTCCTAGCTCTCAGCTGCTCTCAATCCACCCTTTACCAAAGGCAGATCTGCCAAAGCATCTACCCGCAAGCAAAGCAAAGTGTCCCAAGCATCTCCCAGGGATTTCCTGGGTGCTTAGAATTTGCCATGCTCCATCCTAGGCCCGGTCTTCCACCCTGACTGAGCATTGTTGCCTGAGGGCATCAAGAGGCCTAATCCCCTGCCCATCCAAAACAGACCTGCTCTGGAGTTCTTCCAAGGTAATTTTTGATGGAAATGTGTTGTACTCCAAGTGTTTGAGTGAGCTTTGACCCCAGAATCAGGTCAGTGGCTCAATCTATTCTTGATTTGAGGGACAATCAGAGGACCTCACAGAGAGTCGTGTCTGCACTCTGCAATCTTGGCTCTGCTTCCCACCCCAACAATTATTCTTAATTGAGAAATATAATGATCTCTTTCAGCTGTCCATTTGACAGTTTTGATTATCTTCTCCTTTTGAGTATATTCTTTTTCTAGGTTTCAGTGACAGTACTCTCACCTCCCTCTCTGACTGTTCCTTCAATCTCTGTTTCTGTCTTTTCAAAATCCATGTCTCACCCACTTATCAGGGATGTCCCTCCCATAATTCTATACTGTCTTCTTCTCTTTTTATTCTATACAATCCAATTTAGCAATTTTATGCATCTATGCTTTCAATTATCATCTCCATTTAGATGATTTCTAGACCTATATACTCATCCTGAGTTTCTTCCATAAGCTATAGTGAGACATTACCAACATCACCATCTATGTGTTCTATATATATATATCTCCATTTTAATATGCACAAACCAGGATTCCATTCCATTATCCAGCAAACCACCTAAAATCAAATCAAAACAAAATACCTCATCTCTTCATGTCTTTGCATTATTAGCTTTCCCTATGCCTGAATTTTTTTCTCTCAATTAAATATCTTAAATTCCTTGATTTTTTTTTTCAAGTCTCAACTCAAAATTTTTCCCCCATCATACCCCCCCAGTTGTTAGTCATTTTTCTTCTTAGGTTATCTTCTATTGAACTTTGTTTATATTTTCATATAACAAATAACTTACGTGTTATCCATTTAATTAGAATGTAAGCTCTTTGAGGGCAGGCATTTCCACCACTGCCTATCTACACAGAGAGAGACACCCAGACATACAGACACATACTTTTTTCCTTTGCAACTGCCTGTGTTTACTAGAGGAATACAACACATTAAATACTTAGTTACTTTTTTCAACTTTCAAGGAAGCTGTTACAACTTTTCTTGCCCATCTGCTAGTGGCTAATCTTATGAATGATATTATCTCTCCTATACTTTCTCAATTTCTTTTTATTTCCCATTGCCTCTCTGACCTTTTGAGTATTTTAAAATTTAAGGTGGGATCAGTACTTCTTAAACTTCTAGTTTAAGAAATATTCTCTCTTTCTATCTGTTTCGTGCTCTTTCTCCTGACTGTGTGTGTGTACATACATATATATATATATATATATGTACACACGCATACATATATGCACACATATGGATATATACATACATATATATATTTAAATTATTTGCATTACCATAAATTTGACAAAACTGAAAAAGATCATTTCCACAAACAAGAACAGAAATAGAAAATTTTATATTGACAAATATAATCTCTATAAAGTATAGCCTGATTGTATCCTTTTTAAAGTATATGATAAAGAATTATCAAAAGTATTTAACTTGTCTGTGTTTCCCTCCATTTTTCTACTTTTTTATGTGTTTACAGGTTTTATATCCCTTTGTCTTATAAAGTAAAATTTTTATTTGATTGACCCAAACAAGAAATTCTAAATCTCAAGATTTTACCAACTATTTATTGCCCCAGTACTTCAGGCTGTGTCAGAGAGCATTGAATCTTAGTGTTTTGGGAAAAGAAATACATTTCATTTCACTTCAATTCACAAAAAAAAAAATATGATTCAAGTGCCTGGCCACATCATTTAATCTTTTTAGACTTCATTTGCTTTTTCTATAGTCAGTATTGGGATTCATTTTTCTTTTCTATAAATATGGGGCATTAGACTAGATTATCTTTAAGGTACATTCCAAACATAAATCTCTAGATCTATGATACTATATGTAAGACACCAGGTGAGTCTTTTCAAAATTTCCCCTAAACTGAGGTTTCAAATATTCTAAACTAAACTTTTGAAAAGGTGCCCATTCAATTTCATCTAGTAATCTAAGCATTTGTGGAAAAGATGAAATGTGTGTCTGAATATATTCATGTGTGTGTGCATATGTTCATCCATCTCATCTAAAAGCCCTCTGCAAAGGATTTATTAAATATCCTGTAATTTTTCTTACAGGATAAAAAGAGGTTACTAGATTATAAACTGCATCAATGGAAGGAGGACACACAATGATAAAATCTGATATTCTTTAAAATATCAAAGTATTCTTATAATAACATCTGGCTACAAATCAGAAAATATATCTGAATAATCAAAATTGTGTCTCCTGCCAACAACATAGAAATACATGCTGAATGTAAATTAGAAAATATTACCAACAATAATTTGTTGATAAGTGCTATAAAATGTATCACCAAAGAAATGCATAATCAGAAAAAGGAAATAAGTATTTCCTGTGGTAATATTGAGTATTAGAAAGTCTAAATACTCACATACATCAATTGCATATTATCTTCTTATTTTAATGGTCATTATAGGTCAATCCTCTATTTAGGTTAAGTGAATTTGAGCAAGAATTGTATAGAATTAGAAAAATGGTTTAGATGAGATTTAACTAGGAGAGGAATTACTAATATGAATAAAATCATTGATCAAATAAATTGAAGTAATTTGTCTATAATTAAAATAGTGAAATTATTGTATGCTTAAATATGTCTAATTTAATCAGTGTACATACTCTTCCCTGAA
Organism: Myrmecobius fasciatus; assembly: GCA_023553655.1. NCBI lineage: Eukaryota > Metazoa > Chordata > Mammalia > Dasyuromorphia > Myrmecobiidae > Myrmecobius > Myrmecobius fasciatus. Next base: position 10,016 of record JAJPUD010025622.1, on the reverse strand, counting down.
CAGATATGAATCATAATCAATCTACACTTTGCCATTCTAACTTTTATATCTAGCTTTAAATAAATCAGCTGAAAAGATTTATAAAATATATGCTATATGTCAATAAAATCAAAAGATTCTTCACCTTGAGGAGAACAATAAAATGATCAGGCTGTCCATCTGTTATTCTTAGCTTCCCTTAAATGAATAGCTCATTTTGTTTTTCAATCATCCATACTTCATAGTATTTTTATTACCATTTCTCTCATATAAGTTGTCACAAATTCCAACATATTCTGATGCTCTACATTCGGTTCCAGTTGCACCTTCTCTCAGTACACTCAATCTATTCCCAAATCACTATATACAGAAATGAGCAGAAATCCTATCAATAGTGTCCTTAGATATGCCATCTGTAATGTTTTGTCTATGTGTTTTTTTTTTTTAATCACTAACCCCAGATATTGAAACCACTCTAAGTGGAGGGGAAGGATTCAGGATGCAATAAATATAACAGATCAACTATACTCGGCTTATATTTATTCAACTTTCAAAAAATCCATAATATCAACAAAAACATCTACTTCCACCTAAATACTTATACTTGCATTACATTTTCTCATTTTCCACATTTCTGACACCATGACTTTGTCTCACACTAAAAATCAATCCAAGTGCTGCATTAATTCTCCACTCTTTTTTACTATAATTTCTTGTGCTACCAACTTTTGACATCTTGACATCAGTATCCTTTAATGCTATTTCACTTATTAGAGGCAAAGGAGTGTGATGATTACTTCTTTATAATCCATGGGTACAATTAACACCTATGAACGTGTACACACATCACCTCAGACACAAAGCTACTTTATTATAAAATTTTATCACAATACATTATTGTTGACATATAGGAGACTTACACGAACTATGTGTCCTTCTATTGCTTTCTGCTTTAGCTACATTTTAAATTATTCTTAGATTATAGAGTATTCCATGATTCACAGTCATATACCATCACTGTGAAATTAGTATTATTAAAGATAGGATTTTTCAATAGATCATTGAAATGACTATGAAATTTTTATGTGATCCATTGTACTTTTCTAATCTAACTGAATTTTGGATCTAACACAGTTTCTACTCAAGATACAAGAGTTGATAAGTTAATTCAAAGAACTCCCCTTCCAACTTTTCTCAGCATATAGGCAAAACACATTTTCTATGCACTTTGTGAAATATATAAAATGTATTGTGAATATCTGGTCATATCAATATATTATTCCATTGTGTATAGGCAAAACTAATTATCCAAATATAGCCCATACTGACTGTGTAAAAATTAGAAAGGAATTTCAAAGATAAAACCCTCTGGGATTTTAGGGAGCATCTATTATTCTACAATACAGAAAATTTTCATTATTATCTACGGTGGTGTCTTTTCTTCTCAGACTATATTTTGAAGGTAAGAAACTATCTTTTTTATGAATTTGTGTCCCTTAGAACCAAGAATAATTCTCTACACATTTAAAAAATGTTTTTTGAATTAAGCAATGAATAAATAAATGAATCACAATATATACATAACTCTTGTTTGTTCAGGATCAGAGATGTCAATTGAGAATTAAGTACAAACAACATGAACATTTCATCAGAAACTAGATGGTGCAGTGATTGGAATATTGGACCTGGAGTCAAGAAGACCTAAGTTGAAATCTGGCATAGACATTTCCCTATTGTATGAACATGGGCAAGTCACATAACCTCTATTTGCCTGTTGCCCCAAATGTAAAATGGTGATTATAATAGTACCTACCTTTTAGGATTGTTAAGAAAAACACATGAGAAAATATTTGTAAAGCTCTTAACAAAGTAACTGGCACATATTATGTACTACATGAATGTTTTGTCCTCTTTTCTTCTTTTCCTTCCTTGCAAGATATCCTTTCCAAGTAGATAACAGGTACATGTACAAAACACTAATTATTCTCTAAATTAGTTTTACATAATCATTCATCTTCCCCTGGTAAGTCTGAATTAGTCAATAGCAAGAAATGAGATCCTGATTATTTTGATCCTCAATCATTTTTAGATAGCACCACAAGCTTCAATGCTACACATCAGGAGCTGTATCCTATTAGGAGCATATTTCATTTGGGAGAATAAATACTGCCATGATATCTCTATACTAATTATCTGATTTCTCACCATAATACTATGAAATTACAAGTTACAATAATTTCACTCTTCTCTAGTGGAGAAAAATGAAATTACTTTGAATTATTATGGCAAATTACATGGTATCTCACCAAAATATGAAATAGCATAAGTAATTGAGGTCAGTATAATATATGTTATGTCCTCAAATTTCCATTTTTCATTATCTAATTATGCAAAAGCTCTACATTCAAAATGATGTTTGCCCTTAATCCCACCCAAAGGATACAATACTTTCAATGACTAGTAATCATCTATTCATCATGCTCCACCTACCAACAAATGAACACCAAAGCCATTAGTAAGGTATTTAAGTCAATTCCTTCATGATAATGCAATGGAGACTTCTTTCTCAAGTGAAATTCTAGTTTTTATTATCACCAGTCCTAAGAATCTATGGTAATAAGTACAGGATAAAATCGGTGTATAGTCATCCTTGAAAACAAAGGGACTACTTGCAATTAAATTCTAAATGGTGCAATAAATACTTCAGGTTCAGTGCTGAACCTGAAGTCAGAAGATCTGAGTTCCAAAGAGATCTGAGACATTTACTAGCTCAATGACGCTGGGAAAGTGATTTTATCTCTAAAATGAGGATAATAATAGCACCTACCTCCCAGGATTGTTAATTAATATGTGTACAATACTTTGCCAAACTTTAAGCATTATAAGAATGTTATATGTTATTTTTATTACTGTTATAATTAGATTAATCTAAAAATGGGATAATATGATGCCTCAGTATAGTAATGTTTTTACATATTATTTACTGTGGGTCTCCAAATAAAGAATAGATGGTTAATTTTCTTAGAAATTTTAAAGGGGGATTTGTCTTCAACAATTAATTTATGCTTGATATTATGTGAAGTCCCTGAATGTGAGATACTGACATTTTGCTAAATATTAATTTTAAATTTTATTTAATATTAAGTTTTCTCCCAATTACATACAAAGAACAATCTTCAATGTTCATTTTTTAAAACTTTGAGTTACTAATTTGTTCCCTTCCTCCCTCCCCACTCCTCTGATTGAGAGTCAAGTAACTTAATATAGGTTATACATTTGTAGTCATGCAAAACATATTTTCATATTATTCATTTTGTAAAAGAAAAGACAAAAATCCTCAAAAAATAAAGTTTAAAAAAGTATACTTTAATATATATATATATACACACACACACACACACACACACACATATATATATATATATATATATATATATATATATATATATATATATATAGA
>JAJPUD010025621.1:6659-17360 GCA_023553655.1 Myrmecobius fasciatus | reverse complement strand
TGTAGTGGCTAGAAACTGGAAACTGAAGGGATGCCCCTCAATTGGAGAGTGGCTGAATAAATTATGGTATATGAATGTTATGGAATATTATTGCTCTGTAAGAAACGACCAGCAGGACGATTTCAGAGAGGCCTGGAGGGACTTACATGAACTGATGCTGAGTGAAACGAGCAGAACCAGGAGATCATCATGCACAGCAACAACAGTATTACATGATGATCAATTCTGATGGACATGGCTCTCTGCAATAAAGAATTGTCTCAAACCAGTTCCAGTTGTTCACTGAAGAAAACTATATACACCCAGAAAGAGGGACATGAAATATGGACCACAACGTAACATTTTCATGATCTCTATTGACATTTGCTTGCATTGTGTTGCCTTTCTCTGATTCTTTTTTTTTTTTTTTTTTGTAGATAGGATTTTTCTTGCATAACTTCTCAAGCATTTCAACATTATTAACATGTAGTGGACTTCCTGCCATCTAGGGGAGAGGAGGGGACTGGGGGTAAAATTTGTATTGGAAAGCTTTGTAAAGATCAAGGTTGGGGAACTACCCATACATATGTTATACAAATAAAAAGCTTTAAAAAAAAAAAAAAAAAGAAAGAAATTAAAGACCTAAAAATAGAGATTCAATTGCCAGGTTGGGCCAAAACAAGAAAAATTAAGATATTTATCTAAATGACTATTGCCAAAGGAAAAATTAACAACAGAATGCATTTGGAGAAATAAAACACCAAAAATATCAAGAGATAGTATTTAAAAAAAAAAAAAAAAAGTGGGAGGGAAGAATGCTTGGTACTAACAGATACCAAACAATATTACAAAGCAGGAATAAACTGTAGAATTATGGGATTGACATAATTAAGTATCAGACCTCAATTAGTTATTTTGTTAAATGTTTTTCTAATACTAGAGAGCATTTAATAGCAAAAAGGGCAAAGGGAAGAGATACATATGATCTATTTTTTAAAAGGTGTCAATAAAATTTATCTTTTTTTAAAGTTCAAAAGTAAGCCCTAGGAAAAATGTCTGAAACAACCAAGCATTTCCCCAAGTCAAGTGCATACCACTAGGAAAAGGACTTTTAAAATGATGAAAACTGTAAAGAACAACGAAGAGTAAAAGGAGTGGGAACTCAGCATTTTGAACCTTATATCACAATAAATCAAATTTCAAATCAATAAATGATAAAAGATCACTCATAAAATCTGTGGAGAAGGTAAAGTTTTACCTTTTACAATTGTGGACAGGGGAAGAACCCCAGATATGGGATCAAAGTGATCAGGACAAATAAAAAAGCTCAAATTATATAAAATATAAAAGTTTGCCAAAATAAAGCCATTACAATTAGAAATAGAAAATGTAGATGATAGGAAAAAAAAAATCTTGTATTAAATACCTCTGGAAAAACACCTAACTAACCTCCAAAATCTAAAAGAGACCTCCTAAGACAAATCTGTAAAATTAAGAATTTACATTCCTCAACAGAAAAAAATGGTCAAAGGATAAGAACTCAAAAAAATAGAAACAATAACTTTGGAAAAAATTCAAGATCACTAATACACAAAAGAAAATAGAAATTAAAACAATCAAGGTATCATTTAACACTCAGGAAATGAGCTTATCATTCAAGAAAAAAAATTATACAAAGTAACTGAGTCAATTCAAAATACTATTGTTTCATTATTAGCAAATACTTACGAGCATTCCTCAAAAACTTTCACCCTTTCACAGCCTTCAGGAGGTTCCCGTTTAAACATATAGCTGTTGTTAGGTTTTGGTGAGGTGGCATATTTGGGCAGAGGAGAGTTGTTCCCATTTTCTGAAAAGAACAAAATAGTGGAAAACTTACCAAAACATAAAGAAACACACAAAATATAAAACACTTTAACAAGAAGTTCACGGCATGCTAATTTAACAAAATAATGGGAAATTCCTTTACCAAATCAGTTTTCTATGGCAAAATTTAAGTCCCTTCCCAATTTCCTATCCTTAATTCCTCTCTCAAGAATTTGTGTTCAACAGTATAAAATCTTTTTAAAGAAATGTATGATGTAATCAAAAGAACACATAGGTAGTAAAGTTAAGATCTGAACTCATCTGTAAAATAAGAGGGCAGGACATATGATTTGTATGTTCCTATATATAAACATCATTGCCGCCTAGGAGGCTCTCAAGCTCCTGGGAAACATCAGAATACATGCCTGAGTTGTAGTAGATTTGAAGGAGAGTTGGGGATCAGTAGTAAATATGGTAGAGAATTTAACAAGTTCTCAATTGGTTTTCTTAGCTTTCAGGTCATTCTCTTTGGCCTCACATGTTGCTGACCATTTTCCTGTAATTCTGGAACACCTCCATGCCTCTTACGCTCACTTCCTGAGTTCACCTACAGTTTCTTTTACCACCTGCATACTACTGTAAAGTCTTTTTAAAAAATCGAAGTCCTATCTTATAGGAAACCTAATATATTTCTACTCTGATGTTTCTCTTCAGTACCCCAAACTTTTCAAAACTAAGCTTACCATCTTCTACTATGACACGAAGCAATAATCTTTGTTATTGCTTAGTCATTTCAATCATGTCCAACACTTCATGACCCTATTTGGGGCTTTCTTGGCAAAGAATACTTGAGAGGTTTGCTGTTTCCTTCTCCAGGTCATTTTATAGATGAGGAAATTAAGGCAAACAAGGCTAAGTTACTTGCCCAGAGTCACACTGCTAATAAATGTCCAAGGTCAAATTTGAACTCAGCTCTTCCTGTCGCTAGGCCTGGTGCTCTGTCCCCAGTTACCCACTGCACCACAACAATCATGCTTAGTATTTTTTAATAAATAGGTCCAATTTTTAACTTTTAAAACTTACTTTACTCTTCTGACCTCCTGCTCTGTAATGAAACCAAAATAAAAACCTGTCCAATAGCCTTCTAAGAGACTTTTTCCTTTCTTTTCCTTTCACCTTCTTAGTTGGCCTCCTTGTTGTCGGATCCTCCCCCCAACCTTGTCCAATTCAATTATTTAGAGTGGCTCCTGCTCAGTACTTAACTATTAACTCCTCAGCCTAACTTTCAAAGCTCTCCACCAAAATGTCCCCCTTGCCTGCCCCCAACTCATTTCTCAAATCACCTGAATTGTAGCCACCACTCCAAACAATCTCTATGTCAATAATTTGCTTATTCCCATCCCTGCATTCCCTCTAACTACCCTAAACTTGAGGGCTCACAAACTGCACTGGTGGGATCCTTAAAGGAGTGCAACAAGTTAGATGTTAAATATTCTAAAACAAATCCTCATTCGTATGTTTCATGCTCTCATCTAGACTGTAAACTCTTTGAGGGGAAAAAAAGAATGTTTCATTCCTTTGTAGATATCACTAGATCCCCACGTGTCCAATGTCTTTCAAAAGGCATTTCAAAAACGTCACTGCTGAGCGCTTGAAGGGACCTTAGAAAGCCCCATGGACAACCCTTCTCATTTTATAAATGAGGACGCCGCAGCTTTTGGAGGGTTAAGTGCCTGGCTCCAAATCCAGCCTTCTCCCCACATCAGCCCCCTGCCTTCTGAGAGACAAAAAGAAGGGATCGAACTTCAAGGCCTGGAGGAGCCCCCATGAGGAAGAGAGGGAACATGATTTGCTTGTTCATGTCTCAATGTGGACTTGGGCACATAATGTGAAATCTTACACATTCTCACTGCAGGCAAAGATCAATATTGATAAAGAATATTTTAGAAGAGGTGAAGCTGCTTTCAAGCATGCACAAAACATGAAAATAAGCCAACAACTTCTTGTTAAATGCAAATCCTTCATAATTCATACATCTAGTGCTTCTAAAAAGTGATAAACATTTTCTTCTTTTAAGTAGTTTAAAACAGTATCAATGATAAATAGGGGCCACTAATTCTTATATATGAAGGGCCCTGAGAGTCACTTAATGACTTAAATTTTATATTTTATTATATTTTTATTTACTCTGTCAATTATTTCACAAACATTTTCATGTGATTTGGGCCACTCTTGGGAATGCTGTGGGCTATGTATTTGACATCTCTTATTTAAACTATCTCTTCTCCCCATCCTGACTCCGTGACTCTCATTTTTACAGAGATAGCTGTAATATCCTCTTGGAATTACCATGAGTTCTGGATTTGATCCCCAGATTCATCCCTCTAAAGACCTCCTGACTAAGGTACTTTATTGAGCTATGATGTGCAGGAGACAAATGACCTGTATGCACAAAGAGGTCTGGCTCCTGATACCTTACCTTTCAGTGCATAGTTTGCAACATCAATACCTAAGTTTGAGCCAACTACACAGATCTGGGTTATAAGTGACTGTGAGTATAACGTTAGTTAGGAGGCAAGTTATTTAATCTCTTTACTCTGGCTCCTCATCTATAAAATGGGCTCAACACCATCCTCTCAGATCTTTTTTTTTTTTTCTTTTTTGCTGAGGCAATTGGGGTTAAGTGACTTGCCTAGAGTCACACAGCTAGGAAATGTTAAGTGTCTGAGGCCAGATTTGAACTCAGGTCCTCCTGACTTCAGGGCTGGTGCTCTATCCACTGCGCCACCTAGCTGCCCCCATCCTCTCAGATCTTACAGCATTGTTAAAACAATCAAGTGGCTATGAAAACATACTGTAACGATAAAGAGTTATGCAAATATAAATTATCATTATACAAAAATATAAGGAAAACCCAGAAATAAAAGTATAACCAAATTCTTTTCAATTTACTATATGAATAATGAATCTTAATTCAGACATCTCAATGCTCTTTAATACATGCTAGAAAATGAGTAGAGTACAAACTCTTACTAATATAATTAGCAATTAGGGTTTTAGATTGTAAGAGTTGGATTAACTAATAGTAGCATTATTTCCTTAGGGCTATACCTTTATCTCTGGGATCAACAAGAAGGTCATCAGCAGAACAAGGGCTCTCTTCACTACCTTCATTTGAGATGGTAAGGAATGAAGTGGGGGACACAGATTGGGAGCGGCTGCTATTGTTACTTCCCCTGTCTGCTCCACCAGGTGTTTGGGTATCAATACTGCGCGTACTACTACTGCGCTGTACCAGGGGAGGAGGTGCACGATGACCATCTGGAATATCTTGTGGCTGTTGTAAATAAAAAACAAATTCTCCACTTAATTGTTGATTTGTAACTGCGCCCATTGTCAACCTTCTCAAAGCACACACCAAAGGTTTTTAAGCTATTCCCTTTGCCCACCATCTAGTTTATAAACCTCACATCTATTAATTTCCTTCATATTCAACAGGCCTAATTAAAGGGGAAAAGTAATTAACCAAAATTTTCTTCTTTATCTTACTTACCATAAAGAAGAGAATTAAGGACATGACACTAAGTTCAGAATCAAGAGGACAAAGGGTCCAGTGGTGGTGTACCTGCTGATCTTTCTTTCCCCAAGCTACCCTCTTCTTTTTAGGTCTTGTCAGAAAGAATGGGAGGAGTGGCCAGACCGCAACCTTGGCAGAGAAAGTAAAGTACCATTCCATAAAAAGTAGGAGTACTGAAACCATCTGTGGCCAAAACTGAAGAGATGCTTCCAAAGTAATCAAGGTTTGCCCTCCCTCTCCTTAAGGGAGCCCAATAGGAAGACTCAGAAGGAAACTGTACAAGCAATGCTTCTAGAAGATAGGATCTTACCTGCCTGGAACAGAATTTATTATTTCTTACTTGCAAATTCAGGAGCTGAGATATGCTGTAAAACTAAGTCAGTAGTGCCCCTCTCCCTAAGCCCCTCCCAATATAGCTGAAACACTGGGTACTCTATTTTGACAGCTCAGGAATTCCCCAGAATAATAACTGTGCTGGGCTATAAATACATGACCCTTGATTCTTTCCTCCTCTTTTTCAACAAACTAAGGTTATTTTAGATGAACATGATCTGAAGACAATGAGCTCAAAAAAGAAACATTCAGACTGAATTGTATATCTTCTCAGATAAGGAAACTAATGGAGATCAACACTTCTCTGACTTATTAATTTCAGAGAATTGCCAAGAATAGCTAAGGAGTTGGCCCAGGGCCACGCACAGTCAGTATTACAGGCATGACTATGGCATAGATTTCCTGGCCGTGTTTATGGCTACCTTTCTGTCCACTGTGTCTTACTGCATCTCAAATGGCAGAATGGCACAACAGCAAAAAATTGGTCTCCTGTCCAATCAGGTTACTTTGAAACAAGAACTACCATAGCCCAATAACTGTCAAATACATATAATGTCAAAAAGTTGAGTATTTCCCAGAAAAAATCACTACATATGAACATCAATTTAAATAATTTCTACACAAAAAACCTGGAACTCTCTCTCCCCAAAAAGCTAACTAATTCAATAAAGCATAATTAAAAACAAACAAACAAAAAAACTTGTTAATCTTAAGAGACCTAAAATCTCTTGCTACAGAAATACACAGGCAATTAAAAAAAAAAAAGCTACATTTTCTCTTAACATAAAAAGGAATAAATGAGTTTACTGTCCCTTTTCTAACTTTTCAATCATGGGTAATAAATCAACTGTGGAAAAAAATGAGCCATGAGGAATTATATTCAAACATTTATTACATACTCATTTTATATAAAGCAACATACTAAGCACTGGGAAATACTTTAATAAATTAAATAAAATTTTTAAAATGTTTTAAGATTTTAAAGAGAATACTTACTATAAGCTGCTCTTCTTTTTCACCAGTTTCTTTAATTATTATTTCAATCTCCTGATTCAACCCTTCCACACTATTCCTGAAGCGTGACCCTGTGGATTTGGTGATGGGAATCACTGGAATAAGTATACTCTTTGGAATAGGAGCCTAAAGAAAACACAAAAGAGTAAAAGCAAAAGAGGTTTAATGTGGCATTTTAATTCTTTATTTAGCTCATCTATTAAGCACCTAACTTAAAGCAAAGGGTGCTGGAGCTAAAAGGACAAAATGAACATGATAACTTTTAAACAGTCTTATTAAATTTAACCCAAAAAAGAGGCAAAGTTTATAGCTAAGAAACTGTAATCTGCTTTCTTAGTCTAAAATAGAAACAAAAATTCTTAAAATGAAAATTCAGATTTTAATCCCCTAAATGTGAGACAGATTCTTCAAAAGGTTATCAAAGATTTTTAAAGTATTTGGGTTTGGAAGAAAACTCTTAAGAAAATTTCAGTCTCAGAAATCTTTACTTGAGGTTCAACTGTATCAATTTTCTTTGCAGCACAATTTAAAAACACTTGAGCATCAAATTCTCTGTAGCAAACGAAAAAGCTTCCAATGTGAATTGTAGTAAAACTAATAATGAACCCCTTTTCTGTGTGATATACAGAACTGCTGCAGCTGGGTGGTGCAATGGATAGAGCACCCTAGCATGGAGTCAGGGAAACCCAAGTCAAAATCCCACCTTGGATGCCTATGAGGTATGGATGTGTGACCCCATGCAGCTCATTCATCTATACAATTGACTCTCCTCTATTCAATGATATTTAGAAGGAAATAGCAAATCACCACAATTTGCCAAGAAAACTCCAAATGCAGTCTCATGTAGTTGGACATGACTAAAACAATTCAGCAAAAACAACTACAACAATAACACTAGATTTGATTATAAAAGGAAATGATGCAAATCACTTCTTCCTTTTCCAGTCCATTAAATATTAAAATTTCACTACTACCACATTAACTCCAAAAAAATTTAGTTGACAGAACCATTTTAGTCATACGGGAAAATGCTCTAAACCACTAATGATTAGAGAAATGCAAATTAAGACAACTCTGAGGTACCACTGCACACCTGTCAGAGTGGCTAAGATGACAGGAAAAGATAATGACGAATGTTGGAGGGGATGTGGGAAAGTTGGGACACTGATACACTGTTGGTGGAACTGTGAATGGATCCAACCATTCTGGAGAGCAATTTGGCGCTATGCTCAAAAAGTTATCAAACTGCATATACCCTTTGACCCAGCAGTGTTTCTATTGAGCCTCTATCCCAAAAGATCATAAAGGAGGGAAAGGGATCCACATGTGCAAGAATGTTTGTGGCAGCCCTTTTTGTAGTGGCAAGAAACTGGAAACTGAGTGGATGTCCATCAATTTGAGAATGGCTAAATAAATTATGGTATATGAATGTCATGGAATATTATTGTTCTATAAGAAACGACCAGCAGGATGATTTCAGAGGCCTGGAGAGACTTACATGAACTGATGCTGAGTGAAATGAGCAGAACCAGGAGATCATTATACATGGCAACAACAATACTATATGATGATCAATTCTGATGGACATGGCTCTCTTCAACAATGAAATGTTTCAAACCACTTCCAATTGTTCAGTGAAGAAAGCCATATATACCCAGAGAGAGGGATGTGAAATGTGGACCACAACATAACATTTTCATGCTCTCTATCGATGTTTGCTTGCATCGGGTTTCCTCTTTTTGTTCATGTAGATACAATTGTTCTTGCACAGTAAGATAAATGTAAAAATATGTATACACATATTCGATTTGTCAAGTATTTTAACATAATTGACATGTAGTAGACTTCCTGCCATCTAGGGAAGGGGTGGAGGTAGGGGAGGGGGGAGAATTTGTAACAGAAAGCTTTGCAAGGGTCAACGTTGAAAAATTACCCATACATATGTTTTACTAATAAAAAGTTTTAATAAAAAAAAAAGAAAAAAAAAAAGAAATGAGCAGAACCAGATATGATGGTCTACTTAGAGAACCCTAGAGAATCAACTAAAAAACTATTAGAATTAATCCACAACTTTAGCAAAGTTGCAGGATACAGAATAAATCCACATAAATCATCAGCCTTTTTATACATCACCAACAAAATGCAACAGCAAGAGAAACAAAGAGAAATTCCATTTAAAATAACTTTCGATAGTATAAAATATTTGGGAATATATCTGCCAAGGGAAAGTCAGGATCTATAAGAGCAAAACTACAAAACACTCTCCACACACATAAAATCAGATCTGAAAAATATCAAGTGCTCTTGGATAGTCTGAGCGAATATAATAAAGATGGCAATACTACCTAAACTAATCTATTTATTTAGTGCTATACCAATCAAACTCCCAAGAGATTATTTAACTAACCTAGAAAAAAATAACAACAAAATTCATCTGGAAAAACAAAAGGTCAAGATTTTCAAGGGAATTAATGAAAAATGCAAATGAGGGTGGCCTTGCTGTACCAAATCTAAAACTATATTACAAAGAAGTGGTCATCAAAACCATTTGGTACTGGCTAAGAAATAGAGTAGTGATCAGTGGAATAGGTTAGGTTCACAGGACAAAATACTCAATGACAATAGTAATCTAGCGTTTGATTAACTCAAAGACCCCAGTTTTTGGGATAAAAACTCACTATTTGACAAAAACTGCTGGGAAAATTGGAAACTAGTATGGAAGAAACTAGGCATTGACCCACACTTAACACCATATACCAAGATAAGGTCAAAATGGATTCATGATCTAGACATAAAGAATGATATTATAAACAAATTAGATGGTTTACCTCTCAGAGCTGTGGAGGGGGAAGGAATTTGTGACCAAAGAAGAACTAGAGATCATCATTAATCACAAAATAGATAATTTTGCCTATATCAAGTTAAAAAGTTTTTGTACAAACAAAATGAATGCAGACAAGATTAGAAGGGAAACAAACTGGGAAAATATTTTTATATTCAAAGGTTCTGATAAAGGCCTCATTTCTAAAATATGTAGAGAATTGATTCAAATATATAAGAATTCAAGCCATTCTCCAATTGATAAATGGTCAAAAGATATGAACAATTTTCAGATGAAGAAATTGAAACTATTTCTAGTGACATGAAAAGGCGCTCCAAATCACTATTGATCAGAGCGATGGAAATTGGGAGAGCGTCGTGTGATGTATTTTTTTTTTTTTTTTTTTTTTTTTTTTTTTTTTTTTTTTTTTTTTGAATGTTGGAGGGGATGTGGGAAAACTAGGCCACTGATACATTGTTGGTGGAACTGTGAGTGGATCCAACCATTCTGGAGAGCAATTTGGAGCTATGCTCAAAAAGTTATCAAACTGCGCATACCCTTTGACCCAGCAGTGTTTCTATTGAGCCTCTATCCCAAAAGATCATAAAGGAGGGAAAGGGATCCACATGTGCAAAAATGTTTGTGGCAGCCCTTTTTGTAGTGGCAAGAAACTGGAAACTGAAAGGATGCCCATCATTTGGAGAATGGCTGAATAAATTATGGTATATGAATGTTATGGAATATTATTGTTCTGTAAGAAACGACCAGCAGGATGATTTCAGAGAGGCCTGGAGAGACTTGCATGAACTGATGCTGAGTGAAATCAGCAGAACCAGGAGAACATTATACACAGCAACAAGACTATATGATCAATTCTGTTGGACATGGTTCCCTTCAACAATGATGTGATTCAAACCAGTTGTATAGTCATATACATCTAGAGAGAGGCCTGAGGGAACTGGGTGTGAACCACAACACAGCATTGTAAGGCTTTCTGTGAATATTTCCATGTACTTTGTTTTCTTTCTTAGGTTGTTTTTTTCCTAGATCTTTCTAGATCTGATGTTTCTTGTGCAGTAAGATAACTACATATATATATATATATATATTGAATTTGTCATATAATTTATCATATTTAGCATGTATTAGATTACCTGTCATGTAGGGGTGG
>JAJPUD010025620.1:1759-17361 GCA_023553655.1 Myrmecobius fasciatus | reverse complement strand
TCTCCAGAATGGTTGGATCCGTTCACAGTTCCACCAACAATGTATCAGTGTCCCAGTTGTCCCACATCCCCTCCAACAGTTATCATTATCATTTCCTGTCATTTTAGCCAATCTGACAGGTATGTAGTGGTATCTCAGAGTTGTCTTAATTTGCATTTCTCTGATCAAGAGTGACTTGGAGCACCTTTTCATGTGACCGGAAATAGTAATTTCTTTGTAATTTCTTTGCTAATATTTTATATAAGATTTTTGCATCAATATTCATTAGGAAAATTGATGTATAATTTTATTTCTGTGTTTTGGCCCTTTCTGGTTTAGGTATCAGCACCATACCTGTGTCACAAAAGGATTTTGGTAGGATTCAGTTTTCCCCTATTTTTCAAAATAGTTTTTATGGTATTGGAATTGACTGTTCTTTAAATTTTTGGTAGAATTTACTTGTACATCTATTTGGCTCTGGAGATTGTTTCTTAGGGAGTTCATTAATAGCTTGTTTAATTTCTTTCTATTAAATAGGACTATTTATGTAATTTATTTCCTCATCTATCAATCTGACCAATCTATACTTTTGTAAGTATTCATCCATTTTACTTAGCTTATCAAATTTATTGACATATAGTTGGGCAAACAGATCCTATAATTGCTTTAATTTACTCTTAATTGGTGATAAGTTTACCCTTTTAATTTTTGATATTGGTGATTTGGTTTTCTTCTTTTCATTTTTTACATCAAATTAACTCAAGGTTTATCTATTTTGTTGTTTTTTTCCCCCACAAAACTAACTCTTAGTTTTGTTTATTAGTTCAATAGTTTATTTGCTTTCAATTTTATTAATTTCTCCTTTTATTTTCAGAATTTCTAATATGGTTTTAATTGGTTTTTTTAATTAGCCCTTTTTATAGCTATTTTAGTTGTATACCCAATTCATTGATCTTCTCTTTCTGTATTTTATTCATAAGTAAGTATCTAGAGATATAAAAATTTCCCTAAGAATTGCTTTGGTTGCATACCATAAAATCTGACATGTTGCCTCATCATTGTCCTTCTCTTGGATGAAATTATTGATTGTGTCTATGATTTGTTGTTTTACTCCCTCATTATTTAGGATTAGATTATTTAGTTTCCAATCAACTTTTGGTCTATTTTCCCCCAGCCCTTTATTACATAAAATTTTTATTGCATCATGATCTGAAAAGGATGTATTTACTATTTTTGCCTTTCTGCATTTGATTATGAGATTTTTATGTCCTAACACATGGCCAATTTTTGTGTAGGTTCCATGTATTGCTGAGAAAAAAAGTATATTCCTTTTGGTCCCTATTCTATTTTATCCAAAGGTCTATCCAAGCTAATTTTTATAAAATTCTATTTACCTCCTTAACTTCTTTCTTATTTATTTTGTGGTATGATTTCTCTACTTTTGATAAAGTGAAACTAAGATTCCCCACTAGTATAGTTTCACTGTCTATTTCTTCTTGCAACTCTCTTAACTTTTCTTCTAGAAATTTGGATGCTATACCTTTTGGTTTAGTATAGGTTTAGTAATACCAATACCTGTTTGTTGTCTGTTACCCTTTAGAAAATGTAGTTTCCTTCCCTATCTCTTTTAATTAGATCTCTTTTTGCTTTTGTTTGATCTGAGATCAGCATCACTACCCCTGCTTTTTTTTCTTCAGCTGAAACATAATAGATGTCTGCTCTAGCCTTTTACTTTTACTCTGTATATATCTCTCTCTTCAAATGTATTTCTTGTAAACAACACAATATAGGATTCTGTTTTTTTTATTAAAAGCTTTTTATTTACAAAACATATAAGTGATTTTTCTAAATTGATCTTTGCAAAAGCTTTTATTTTCTTTTGTTCCAAGCTTTTCTCCTCCTTCCCCCCACCCCACCCCTAGATGAAAGGTAATCTAATACATACTAAATATGATAAATTATATGACAAATCCAATATGTATACATATCTATACAGTTATTTTACTGCACAAGAAACATCAGATCTAGAAAGAGAGAAGAAAAAAAAAACTACCTAAGAAGGAAAACAAAATGCATGTAAATATTCACAGAAAGCGTTAAAATGCTGTGTTGTGGTTCACACTCAGTTCCCTCAGGCCTCATGTATATGACTATCTTCATTGCTGAACAAGAGGAACTGGTTTGAGGATTCTGGTTTTTAATCCAGTGTGCTATCCACTTCAATTTTATTGGAGAGATCATCCCATTCACATGTAAAATAAGAACTCTTATTTTATCCTATTTTCCCCAAGTTATGCTTTTTTTGTCTCCTTTCCCCCTTTCCTTCCTTACCAGTGTTTTGCTTTTTACCATCACTTCCCTCAATCTGCCTTTCCTTTTTTCATCCCCTCCCCCTTTTAAAATCCCTTTCCCCTTCTATTTCTGTCTTCCCTTCTATTAGCCTCCGCTTCCCCCCCCCCTTTTCTCCTCTTACTTTATTTCCATATAGGGTGAGACAAGTTTCTATACAAAATTAAAGAACATGTTATTCCCCCTTTGAGCCAAATCTTATAAGATTAGGGTTAAAACAATGCTTATTATCCACCTTCCTTTCCCTCAAATGTAACAGGTCTTTTTTGCTTCCTCATGTGATATAATTTACCCCATTTTATTTCTCCTTTTCTTTTCTTCCAATATAATCCCTTTCTCCCCTAGTTTCTTTTCATATTATCACATTAAAGTCAACATATACCTACACTCTCTAACCATATCCCTAACAAAGATACAGTTCTCAAGAGTTCCATATATCATCCTCCCCTGTAGGGATTGAAATATTTTAATCTTTAAAAACATAGTTTTTTCCTTTACTTTTTATTTTCTTTTGAGTTTTGTATTTGAAGATCATTTTTTTGTTCAACTTTGCTCTTTTCATAAAAAATAATTGAAAACCCCCATTTTTATTGAATGCCCATCTTTTCCTGAAAGATAATGCTTAGTTTTGCTGGGTAGTTGATTCTTGGCTGCAGTCCAAAGTCCTTTGTCCTCTGAAATATCATATTCCAGGCTGTTCAGTCCTTTAAAGTAGAAGTGCTAGGTCGTGGGTAATCTTGATTGTGGCTTCTAGTTATTTGAATTGTTTCCTTCTGATTTCTTGCAATATTTCTTCTTTGATTTGATAATTCTGGAATTTAGCTACAATATTTTTTTGAGTTTTCATTTTGGGGTCTCTTTCAGGAGGTTATCAGTGGATTTTTTCAATGGCTATTTTATCCTCTGGTTCTAGGATATTAGGGCCCTTTCCTTTGATAATTCTTGAAAGATGTTGCCATGTTCTCTTTTTTTTTTTCATCTTGGTTTTTCAGGTAGTCTAATAATTCTCAATTGTCTTTTCTGGATCTATTTTCCAGGGCAATTTTTTTTCCAATGAGGTATTTTACATTTTCTTCTATTTTTTCTTTTTTTAAATTTTTGTTTCACTGATTCTTGATGTATTATTGAGTTTTCACTTCCATTTGTCCAATTCTAATTTTTAGTGATTGCTCTGCCACTGGTTGGACACAAATAGTCCTTATGAACATTTGGAGTAGCTTCTCTAATTTTGCACATCCCGTGTTTCTTTTGGGCTAATTCAGTTCTGCTTTACTCACAGAGCACAGCATTTTCTCTGATGAGGGCACTCGATGCTGGGCAGTCCTGTGCCATTGTTTCCCATGTCATACAATTGATTCTTAAGTTCTTAAGAGAGACCTTGAGAATGTCTTTTTATCACTTTTTCAGACCATCTTGTGAGTACTCACTCTGTGTAAGTTCTCCATTAAATATATATTTTTTTGATAAGTGTACATTTGGCAATCTAACCATGTGGTCAGTTCAATAGAACTGTGCTCTCTGCAATGGAATTGGAATGCTTGGCAGTTTAGTTCAAGAAAGGACCTCAAGTGTCTGGTATCTTATCCTGCCAGATGATCTTCAGAATCTTCTTAAGACAATTCAAATAGAAGTGATTCAATTTCCTGGTATGGTGCTGGAATACTGTCCAAGTTTAACAGGCATACAACAATGAGGTCAGCATAACAGCTCTATAGACATTCA
Organism: Myrmecobius fasciatus; assembly: GCA_023553655.1. Lineage (NCBI taxonomy): Eukaryota > Metazoa > Chordata > Mammalia > Dasyuromorphia > Myrmecobiidae > Myrmecobius > Myrmecobius fasciatus. The sequence continues at coordinate 13,311 of JAJPUD010025620.1, read as the reverse complement.
GTTTGATTAGTCAGTCTAATACATCTCTTCTCCTACACTTTCCTTCTGAATCTCCCAAACACTGTTCTGTGTGTGTCAACTTCATTATCAATTTGTACATCCTGGAAAGTATATTGCAAAGGTAAGTGAACTTTTCCACAGCATTCATAACTTCCATTTGCTGTTACTGATACTTCTACATATGTATGGTGTGGTACTGGCTCATGATGATTTGTGTTTTTTTGTTTTTTGTTTTGTGTTAATTGTTAGGTCAAAATTAACACAAGCAGCAGAAAATTGATCAATACTTTGTTGCATCTCAGCACTGGAGGCTGCATTGAGTGCACAGGCATCTGCAAAGAAAAAATCATGCACCAACACTCCTCCACTTTAGTTTTGGCCTGTAGAATTTTCAAATTGAAGAATTTATCTTGTGGTAGTTGACTTTAAAATCATATTCATCCTCATTGAAGGTGTTTGACAACATGGATGAAAATATCACGCTAAAAAAGCATGAGAGCAAGAACACAACCTTGTTTCACTCCATTGGTGACTGGGAAAGGTCAAAAACATTGTCCATTGTTCAAAATGTGGACAAGAACACCATCATGAAGTTGATCAATTGTACTTTTTAACTTCTTGGAGCAACTGAATTTTGACATAATTTCCCATGAGTCCTCATGATTGACAGTAAACACCATATTAACTGCTTCTTGTCCCCTTTTACAGTCACAATGCTCTTCAGATAGCCTTCTTTAAGGTGTAGAATAAGCATATTAAGCAGGAGTCTTGCAAGAATCTTGCCAGCCATGACTTAAGAGAGAGAAATTCTTGTGGTTGTCACAGGACAAACAATTCCCTTTATCTTTTAGAAGTAGACAGTGGAGGCAACCTTGAACTCCTGGGGAATAACTCTTGTCACATAATCTGGAAAATTTTAACCAGCTTTTGTATGAGCAAAAGAAGGATATAGCTGTTGGAGAGACTGTGGGAAAATAGGCTTACTGATGCACTGTAAGTGGACCTTTGAATAAGTATAACCCCTTGTGGAAAACAATTTGGAATTATATACAAAATGTTGCTCATCTTTGTATGTCCTTTGACCTATTTATACCCCTTCAATGTCTATACCCAAAAGATATCAAAGAAAGAAGAAACAATCTTCTCTGGTAAATAATTATAATGGTTCCTTTTTGTGGTGATGAAAAACTGGGATGCTCTTATGGCTGAATAGATTGTAACATATAAATATGAATGGACAGTTATTGTGCTGTAACAAATGAAGAAACCAATGAGACTTAGAAAGACATATGAACTTATGTAGAGTAAAGAGAGAAGAGAACAAAACCAGAAGGACAATTTATACTATAACATCGCTATTATAAAAATGAACAATTTGGGAGAATTTTATAAATTACCGAATAATGACATGAGAAGAACCAGGAGAACTATTTATATAATAACATTTACACCATAAAAGCAAGCAACTTTGAAAGCTGTAAGAACTATGATTAATAAATGACCTTTTGTGATTCCAGAGGACCCATGATGAAACATTATCTATTAGAGGCAAGTGATTTAGGGTATGGAATTTTTGAAATTAGTGGATAATATAATATGCATGTAGATGGATATGGACATAGCTGTATATTCAAATATTCATATTTATATGAATATATATATATGTTCATGCATGTGAATATGCATATAGTCATTGAGAAAATTTGTTTTATTTGTTTTTTTTTAATAGGGTGAAGATGGAAGGGAATGAAAGTATATTTCTGTTAATTTTAAAAAGTAAAGAGGTTGGTGGATCTACTAGAGATGTGAAATGTTGCAGGAACTGTATTATTAGTTTTTATTTTACTTTGTTACAGGAGACCTCTTACAGAGGGAGGATAATCTGTAAATGTTTGTGATGTAAAAAAACCCCACACCAATAACATTTTTTAAAAAGAAAGAAAAAAGATTTTGTATTTTATTGGGCTGAAGGTTCATTATGAATCTGTACTGTGATATGATAGCTAAAATACCTTAACATAATCTTGGAGCACTTTATGAGATGCATAGTTTCCTGGGAAAGACAGGTAATTAATAGTCTCTCTACACTGCCCTTGTCAGACCTCATCTGGAATTTTTTTTAATTAAAGCTTTTTATTTACAAAACATATGCATTGGTAATTTTTCAACACTAACCCTGGCAAAGCCTTCTGTTCCAAATTATCCACTCCTTTCCCCTCACCTCCTCCCCTAAATGGCAGGTAGTCTAATACATGTCAAATATGTTAAAATATATGTTAAATCATACATATATATATATATATATAAATGCATATTTATAGTTATCTTACAGCACAAGAAAATTGGATCAAGAAGGAAAAAAAACTGAGAAAGAAAACAAAATGCAAGAAAACAATAACAGATAGAATGAGAATACTATGTTGTGGTTCATACTCAGTTGCCATGGTCCTTTCTCTGGGTATAGATGGCTGTCTTCATCACTGAAAAATTGGAATTGGTTTGAATCATCTCGGTTTTGAAGAGAGCCATGTCTATCAGAACTGATAATTGTATAGTCTGGTTGTTGCCATCTATAATGATCTCCTGGTTCTGCTCATTGCACTTAGCATCAATTCATGCAAGTCTCTCCAGGCCTCTCTGAAATCATCCTGCTGGTCGTTTCTTACAGAACAATAGTGTTCTATAACATTCATATACCATAATTTATTTAGTCATTCTCCAATTGATGAGCATCCATTCAGTTTCCAGTTTCTTGCCACTACAAAAAGGGCTGCTATAAATATTTTTGCACATGTGGGTCCCTTTCCCTCCTTTAAGATCTCTTTGGGATGTAAGCCCAGTAGAAACACTGCTGAGTCAAAGGGTATGCACAGTTTGATAACTTTTTGAGCATAGTTCCAAATTGCTCTCCAGAATGGTTGGATCTGTTCACAGTTCCATCAACAATGTATCAGTGTCCCAGTTTTCCCACATCCTCTAAAACATTCATCATTATCTTTTCCTGACTTCTTAGCCAATCTGACAGGTGTGTAGTGGTATCTCAGATTTGTCTTAATTTGCATTTCTCTGATCAATAGTGATTTGGAGCACCTTTTCATATTACTACAAATAGTTTCAATTTCTTCATCTGAAAATTGTCTGTTCTTATCCTTTGACAATTTATCAATTGGAGAATGGCTTGAATTCTTATAAATTTGACACAATTCTCTATATATTTTAGAAATAAAACCTTTATCAAAACCTTTGAATGTAAAAATGTTTTCCCAGTTTATTACTTTCCTTCTAATCTTGTCTACATTAGCTTTGCTTGTATAATTTTTTTAACTTAATATAATCAAAATTATCTATTTTGTGATCAAAATGATGTCTGGTTCTTCTTTGGTCATAAATTCCTTCATCCTCTAGAGATCTCAGAGGTAAACTATCCTATGTTTTTATAATTTATTTATAATATCATTCTTTATGTCTAGATCATGAACCCATTTCAACCTTATCTTGGTATACAGTGTTATGTGTGGATCAATGACTAGTTTCTGCCATACTAGTTTTCAATTTTCCTTGTAGTTTTTGTCAAGTAGTGAATTCTTATCCCAAAAGCCGGAGTCTTTAGGTTTGTCAAACACTAGATTTCTATATTCTTTAACTATTTTGTTCTGTGAACCTAACGTATTCTACTGATCAACTGCTCTATTTCTTAGTCAGTACCAAATGGTTTTGATGACTACTGCTTTATAATATAGTTTTAGATCTCACCTGGAATTTTGGAAAATTTTGGAAAATTCATATTTTAGGAAGAACATTGAAAAGATGGAAAATGTTGAGAGTAGTGCAACAAGGTTGTTGAAAGGCTTTGAATTTATGATATATAAAAATCAGTTTGAAAGAACTGGGCTTGTTAGTTTGGAGAATACTTAAAGTACATATGAGAGCTGTTTTCAAGGATTTGATGGGTTGTCATGTACAAGACGGATTGGAATTGTTATCTCTTTCCTCAGAGAGCAAATCAAGAAGCAAGGGGGAAAAATTATAATGAAGTAAACTTTGGTTTGATGTTAAAGAAAAACAAAGTGTGTTCTTTTTTCATAGTCTTCAAATAGGGGTGCTTCTTTTGGGGGCTTCTTTTGCTGCATGGTTTGGAGTAGATAATCTCTTTATCCCTAAATTTCTCTTAAAATTCTGAGATTCTATTTCATTCTATATATACATCTTCCTTCCTTGTATTCCCTTTGCATAGGATTTTAGGATACAGAGCTGTAATTTTTAAAAAAATCACCTGTATATAGTAATCCTCTTATTTTAAAGTTTGTGAAGTTAAGATCCAGTGCTATCCTCAATTGCCCAAGATTTCATACATATATAAGTAGTATTGAATATATTTGAAGTTAGGTTTTCTTACTCTAGGACCAGTGTTCTTTTTATTACATGAGTGATTCTGTTCTCAGCAGAACATAGCCCATAATTATATTATATTGTTCTGTTTCATCTGTGTTTGTCTTATTCACTGAACTAGATGGTAATTATTATGAGGTGTTATGACCTATTATATACATTCTTTGATTCCTTTAAAGACCTCCATATATATTTGGGCTCAGAAAATGTATACCATGAATACTTATTGATGGGCTGATGTCATGATCATGATTAGATCTGATGTCTCTTAAGGGTGATGACAGTGATCACTAATTTCTACAAAAGGTCGGGGTTTGGCTAAGCAGTTCCTTGGATGATGCTAAATATCTCTTTTTTTCTTGTCCAGATCTGCATCAAAAAGGGAAATCAGTTTCCAACTCTTCCACTATCCTCCTATTTCTGAAAACTATACCATCTATTATTAATTAATCTAAAAGTTTTATTACTAGTAAGTATAGGGAATTCTATATGTTTGTACCAAAATATTGGAGAAAACTAAAAATGGCAATAAAATGGGGAAATCACTTTAAATGACAAGAAATAAGAATATTTATGGCTGGTCTTCAATTCAAATTCAAAATGGAGAAGGATTTTTTTTTTGTTGACTGAACTTAATTATTTTAGTTCTCCCAAGAGTCAGTCAATTTAAATCTTATTTGAATTGCAAAGTACTACACTAAATTTGTCCCTTGAAGTAGGTTAAATCTGGCAAGACTACTGGCTTTCCTGTTTCTTTCAGAAAACTTCTTCATAACTTTGTGTGTATATGTGTGTGTGTGTGTGTGTGTGTGTGTGTGGTGGGAGGGTAGTGTAGGGTTGTACAAAGATACTTCTCTTTTTCCCTCTCCCCATAAAGATTCCTCTCTTAGTTTTTGAGTTGTTTTTCAGTGACTGTGTAATTGTCTACACTCATTATTAGAGGAAAGCATAGAACATTTATAGGTTCCAGACAAAGAGTCATCTTCTGGAAAGCTTATCAAATATATCAAGGAAATGACTTGAGGAAAATTTGAATTTAAGTCTGGCATCAGATACTCATAGTGTGATCCTTGATGGATTACAACCTCTTTCAGCCTCCTTTCCTTATGTATAAAATGAGTGAGTTAAACTCAATGATCTCTAAAGTGTTCAGCTTTACAGTTTATGATTCTATGATCTCTTTAAAAACTAGAGGTACCAAGGATGCTTTTTAAGAGAGTATCATGACAGAGAAGCCAATGGCATGAACAGGAAGACGTTTTTGGGTGGCCAAGAATGGCTATAGACATATCCAGGAACACAAGGAATGAAAAATGGCCACTAATTTGACAGAGAATATTTCACTGGAGACTTTCAAGTGAGTAGTTGTAGTAGAGAAATTAGATGCCAAATTTCTAGGGTTGAGTAGAGTCATTAGGGAATTCAAGGAATGAAGCATTATAAATTTTTTTTTCTTTTTGTTGAGGCAATTGAGGTTAAGTGACTTGCCCAGGGTCACACAGCTAGGGAATGTTAAGTGTCTGAGACCAGATTTGAACTCAGGTTCTCCTGACTTCAGGGCTGGTGCTCAAACCACTGCGCCACCTAGCTGCCCCAAAACATTACAAATTTTGACAGAGGAAAGGAGGGAAATTTGATGGCTCAAAGTGGTGAACAGTGTTGGTAGGATTGGGACTGAAGGAGAGGTAGTTTTACTATTCTCCACATACAGGTAATGATTATGGTGATAATGATATTGATGATTAGTGTTTATCTAGTTATTTAAGATTTGCAAAACATTTTATATCTATTAATTTGTTTAATCCTCACAATCACCATATTATCATTTTAAAGAGCAAGAAACTGAGACTGAGATAATGTCCTTTCACAGTGTCTAAAGCAGAATTTGAACTCAGGCCTGCTTGATGGTGACACAGATCAGAAGAAAGAATAATGGGTCATAATTTGTTGTTCAGTTATTTTAATTGTGCCCACTCTTTGTTACCCTATTTGGAGTTTTCTTGGCAAGAATACTGGAGTGTTTTGCTATTGTCTTCTCCACTTCATTTTATAGATAAAACTGAGGCAAACAGGTTCACACAGCTTGTAATTGTTTGAAGCCAGATTTGAACTTACGAAAATGAGTTTTCCTGACTCCAGGTCTGAGCCTCTATGTACTGTACCACCCATCTTCTCAATAGGCCATAATAGCTAATGTTAACATAAGAATTTAAAATTTTACAAAGAGCTTTACCTGTGTGACTTCATTTGATTTTTATTAAGTACCTTGTGAGAGATATACTATTGATATTATTATAATGATTCTACAGGTTAAAAAAAAAGTGTTGGTGAGCTGCTTACTGAGGAATGGAAACCAACCAAATCAAATCCAGAAAAGACAAGAGAATTCCAATGTCCAAGTTTAAGTAGTTTAAAAGAGAGTTTAGAATTATGATGGAACTTAGCATAGTCAACAGCATAAACCCCAAAAGAGTCCAAGGAGATTCATAATACAAGGAATAGTAGTAGAATTTTGAAAAACAAGCAGATTGTTCCAGCAGTCTCCTTGGGGATATGCAGTGTTAGCTTTTGAAGGATTGGCTGACCTCATTCTGATATTATTGAATTGCAATTTTTTTTATCATGAAAATATTTTATTTTTTAAAAATATAATCTACTTAATAATAAACTTCCTATGTAATTATATTAAAAATTAATCTCAATGGATAAAATGTCCCAGATTTGTAATACTTACTCCACTAACACCTTACTACTCACAATTAGGCATCCAAAGTCCTGCAGGGTTGTGTTCTTCAGAGTAAGGCATGTCTTAAAAAACCTTTTTATTTTAATTTAATTTAATTTAATTTTTTAGCATCCTGCTCAGGCTCCCTGACTTACTAGGCCATACCTTGATCTGTTCCTCCCCGCTGCAAAATTGGCTTTCTGAGGTCTCATATAATATAGCTGTCTGTAATTAAGGTGTCCCTGGATTGAGGATCTTGAAAAATCTAATCAGTGGGATTATTTTTAAACACTAACATTCATCTGAACTCATCACTAATTGGTTAATATACTCCTTGTCCCTGGGATTTTGTTAAACCTTTGTGGCTAGAGTATAAATTTCTTTCCCTAGTCCAACTATCCTATCCCCAAACCCAGTACAAGCCAATATACATCTCTCTCTCCCCTTCCAATGTCTTGCTCCATATTTGTCCACTTTTTTTTCCCACTGTGCCCACTGGAATGTTTGATTCATAATTAAAAACTTCGGGGGCAGCTAGGTGGCGCAGTGGTTAGAGCACCAGCCCTGAAGTCAGGAGGACCTGAGTTCAAATCTGGTCTCAGACACTTCCTAGCTGTGTGACCCTGGGCAAGTCACTTAACCCCAATTGCCTCAGCAAAGCAAAAATAAATAAATAAATACATAATTAAAAACTTCTTTTTTTCTTAAATCTCTCACAACTTCCATCTTTTGCAATGCACAGAGACCTAAGACCTTCCTATTGGTGTTCCTTTCCTTATTTTTCCAGTACTGGCCATACTTTCTGTCATACTCCTCTGGCTGTGGAAAAGTATTTATACTATGCTTTGCTTTTCATTCCACTTGTAGACTTCTTATATTGTCACTCCCTCATCTCTCTACCTGTGAGGTTCACATTATCTAAATTTATAATCCAGTACAGATACTGATGGATATTATATATTGACCCTGCTTATTCCTGAATATTCCTCCTTCCTCAATAAGTTTAGAATCTGGTTTCCAGTTTTTTAATCCACCCTGATTCCTGCCTTTATACTAGGGATCTTCACTTTTTCAAACACCATAATTTGTCAGTTGCTCAATCTACTTAATGGTGACTTATCTACCCTTTTCACCTCAGCTACACACATATATGGTCGTACTGTTGATTTGAGTATCACCCCAAATGTTCTGCTGTCATGCTTATGAACCATAGAGTTTCTTTATTTGATCATATTCTTTTATTATTACACCTTTTCCTCTCCCTAATGTTCCCAAACCTTAATATTCATCCTCATAGTTACCTCCATTCCTTCCGTTACTCAGTTCATTTTCAAATCATTAGCTCTGCACTGGTAACAGTGATCTTTCTTCTTTATCACTAACTATTGGTGACAAAGTTCAATTCTATAATGTCTTTTACTCTCAAATCCTTCCCCTTTCATCCTGTCAGCTATTGCTTGCCAAAGTTCAACTCTTATTTTGCTTCTACCATCTGCCTTTTTTTTTAATTAAAGCTTTTTATTTGCAAAACATATGCATAGGTAATTTTTCAAAATTGGCCTTTGCAAAGACTTCTGTTCCAAATTTTTCCCTCCTTCCCCCAACCCCTCCCCTAGATGGCAGGTAGTCTAATACATGTTAATTATGTTACAATATGTAACGAATCGAATATATGTATATATTTGTACAGTTATCTTGCTGTACAAGAAAAATTGGATCTATAAGAAAAAAAAACCTGAGAAGGAAAACAAAATGCAAGAAAACATAAACAGAAAGCATGAAAATGCTATGTTATGGTCCACACTCAGATCCCATAGACCTCTCCCTGGGTGTATATGGCTTTCTTTATCACTGAACAATTGGAACTGATTTGAAACATCTCATTGTTGAAGAGAGCCATGTCCTTCAGAATTGATCATCATATAGTCTTGCTGTTGCTGTTTATAATGATCTCCTGGTTCTGCTCATTTCCCTTAGCATCAGTTCATGCAAGTCTCTCCAGGCCTTTCTGAAATCATCCTGCTCATTGTTTTTTTTTTTTTTGCTGAGACATGGAAGTGTCTGAGACCAGATTTGAACTCAGGTCCTCCTGACTTCAGGGCTGGTGCTCTAACCACTGTGCCACCTAGCTGCCCCATGCTCATTGTTTCTTACAGAACAATAATATTCCATGACATTCATATACCATAATTTATTCCACCATTCTCCAATTGATGTGCATACATTCATTTTCCAGTTTCTAGCCAATACAAAAAGGGCTGCCACAAACATTTTGGCACACGCGGGTCCCTTTCCTTTCTTTAAAATCTCTTTGGGATATAGGCCCAGTAGAAACACTGCTGGGTCAAAGGGTATGCACAGTTTGATAATTTTTTGAGCATAGTTCCAAATTGCTCTCCAGAATGGTTGGATCCATTCACAGTTCCACCAACAATGTATCAGTGTCCCAGTTATCCCATATCCCTTCTATCATTTGTCATTATCTTTTCCTGTCATCTTAGCCAATCTGACAGGTGTGTAGTGGTATCTCAGAGTTGTCTTAATTTGCATTTCTCTGAAGAATAATGATTTAGAGCACATTTTCATATGACTAGAAATAGTTTTAATTTCTTCATTTGAAAATTGTCTGTTCATATATTTTGACCATTTATCGATTGGAGAGTGGCTTGAATTCTTATAAATTTTAGTCAATTCTCTATATATTTTAGAAATGAGGCATTTATCAGAACCCTTAAATGTAAAAATGATTTCCCAATTTATTGCTTCCCTCCTAATCTTGTTTGCATTGGTTTTGTTTGTACAAAAACTTTTTAACTTAATATAATCAAAATTACCTATCTGGTGTTCAATAATGAATTCCAGTTCTTCTTTGGACACACATTCCTTCCTTCTTCACAGACCTGAGAGGTAAATTATTCTATGTTCATCTAATTTGCTTATATCACTCTTTTTTTTATATAAAGCTTTTTATTTACAAAACATATGAGTGACCTTTCAACATTGACCTTTGCAAAAAAACTTTTTTTTTCCCCAAGCTTTTCCTTTCCTTCCCCCCACCCCTCACCCCTAGATGACAGGTAATCTAATACATGCTAGATAGGATAAATTATATGACAAATACAATACATGTATACATATCTATACAGTTATCTTACTGCACAAAAAACATCAGATCTAGAAAGAGAAGAAGAAAAAAACAACCTAAGAAGGAAAACAAAATGCATGGAAATATTCAGAGAAAGCGGTAAAATGCTGTGTTATGGTTCACTCTCAGTTCCCACAGGCCTCTCTCTGGATGTATATGACTATCTTCATCGCAGAACAACTGGTTTGAATCACATCATTGTTGAAGAGAACCATGTCCATCAAAATTGATCATCGTATAGTCTTGTTGCTGTGTATAATGTTCTCCTGGTTCTGCTGATTTCACTCAGCATCAGTTCATGCAAGTCTCTCCAGGCCTCTCTGAAATCCTCTTGTCGGTCATTTCTTACAGAACAATAATATTCCATAACATTCATATACCATAATTTATTCAGCCATTCTCCAATTGATGGGCATCTTTTCAATTTCCAGTTTCTTGCCACTACAAAAAGGGCTGCCACAAACATTTTTGCACATGTGGGTCCCTTTCCCTCCTTTAAAATCTCTTTGGGATATAGGGAGAGTAGAAACACTGCTGGGTCAAAGGGTATGCACTGTTTGATAACTTTTTGAGCATAGCTCCAAATTGCTCTCCAGAATGGTTGGATCCGTTCACAGTTCCACCAACAATGTATCAGTGTCCCAGTTGTCCCACATCCCCTCCAACAGTTATCATTATCATTTCCTGTCATTTTAGCCAATCTGACAGGTATGTAGTGGTATCTCAGAGTTGTCTTAATTTGCATTTCTCTGATCAAGAGTGACTTGGAGCACCTTTTCATGTGACCGGAAATAGTTTCAATTTCTTCGTCTGAAAATTGTCTGTTCATATCTTTAGACCATTTGTCAATTGGAGAATGGCTTGAATTCTTATATATTTGAGTCAATTCTTGATATATTTTAGAAATGAGGCCTTTATCAGAACCTTTGGATGTAAAAATATTTTCCCAGTTTACTGCTACCCTTCTAATCTTGTCTGCATTCATTTTGTTTGTACAAAAACTTTTTAACTTGATATAGTCAAACTTATCTATTTTGTGATTAATGATAACCTCTAGTTCTTCTTTGGTCACAAATTCCTTCCCCCTCCACAGTTCTGAGAGGTAAACCATCCTACATTGTTCTAATTTGTTTATAATATCATTCTTTATGCCTAGATCATGAATCCATTTTGACCTTATCTTGGTATATGGTGTTAGGTGTGGGTCAATGCCTAATTTCTTCCATACTAGTTTCCAATTATCCCAGCAGTTTTTGTCAAATAGTGAGTTTTTATCCCAAAAACTGGGGTCTT
>JAJPUD010025619.1:0-17366 GCA_023553655.1 Myrmecobius fasciatus | reverse complement strand
TTTGATATTTAATTGAGGGTTTTAAATTTGTTCTTTTTCTAGTTTTTAAATAATAAGCCCAGTTCATTGATCTTCTCTTTCTCTCTTTTATGCAAATAAGCATCTAGAGATATAAAATTGCCCCTTATAACCGCTTTGGCCGTATCCCACAAATTTTGGTATGTTGTCTCCTCATTGTCATTCTCCTGGAAGAAATTATTGATTGTGTCTATGATTTGCTCTTTCACCCATTCATTCTTCAGGATTAGATTATTTAATTTCCAATTAACTTTTGGTCTATTTTCTCCTAGCCTTATACTGCATGTGATTTTTATTGCATCATGATCTGAAAAAGATGCATTTACTATTTCTGCCTTTCTGCATTTGATTTGGAGGTTTTTATGCCCTAACACATTGTCAATTTTTGTATATGTTCCATGAACTGCAGAGAAAAAAGTAAACTCCCTACTGTATCCATTCAATTTTCTCCAAAGATTTATCATATCTAACTTTTCTAAAAATTGGTATACCTCCCTAGTTTCTTTCTTATGTATTTTGTGTTTTGATTTATCTAATTCTGAGAGCAAGGTTGAGATCCCCCACTAGTATAGTTTTGCTGTCTATTTCTTCTTGCATCTCTCTTAATTTCTCCCCTAGGAGTATGGATGCTATTGCACTTGGTTCATATATATTTAGTATTGATATTGCTACATTATAATAAAATATAATATTTATAATAAAATATAGTCTCTTTACTTATCTCTTTTGATTAGATCCATCTTTGCTTTTACTTGATCTGAGATGAGGTTTGCTACCCCTCCTTTTTTTCATTCACCTGAAGCATAATAGATTCTGCTCCAGCCTTTTATCTTCACCCTGTATGTGTCACTATGATTTACATGTGTTTCTTATAGACAACATATTGTGGGATTCTGGTTTTTAATCAAGTCTGCTATCTGTTTCTGCTTTATGGGAGAGTTCACCACATTCACATTCACAGTTAGAATAACTAATTCTGTATTTCCTGCCATCTTATTTACCCAAGTTGTGTTTTTCCCTTTCCTTTCCCCTTTCTCCCTTCCCCCCTCCTCAGTATTTTGCTTTTGATGACCCCCTCCCCCAAACAATCCACCACCCTTTAGATCCCCTCCCCCTTTTTTTACTCCTTTCTCCTGATTCTTCTAATTTCCCTTCTATTAGTCTATCCCTTTCTTTTCCTCCTTTCCCTCCCACTTCCCTTTAAGGAAGGATAAGTTTCTCTGTGAAACCAAATGTATCTGATATACACTTTTAGAGCCCAATCTGATGGGAGTAAATGGGAGTAAGATTTACACAATTATCATCTCCCTCCCTTCTTTTCCTCAATTATATTAGGTTTTCTTTGCCTCTTCATGAGATTTTACCTTATTTTTACCTCCTTTTTTTAAACCTTATTTTACCACATTTTCCCTCTTTCCCCCAGTATGATAGTCTTTCCCCCTCTAGTTTTCTTTTTCTTATTATTGAAGTAATATCCAATTATACCCCCTATCTTTAAGTATTCCCATAGTAGAAATAAAGTTCTCAAGAGTCCTTTCCTTTTTACCTTTTTATCCTTCTCTTGAGTTCTGTGTTTGGAGGACAAATTTGTTGTTCAAGTCTGGTCTTTTCATTAGAAATAGGTGAAATTCACCTATATCATTGAATGACCATCTTCTTCCCTGGAGGATAATGCTCATTCTAGCTGGATAAGATATTCTTGGCTGTAATCCAAGTTCCTTTGCCCTTTGGAATATCTGCTTCCTGGCCCTTCCACCCTTCAATGTGGAGGCTGACAAATCATGTATGATTCTGATTATAGATCCTTGGTATTTGAGTTGTTTCTTTCTAGCTGCTAGCATTATCTTTTCCTTGGTGCTATAGTCCTGAAATTTAGCCATGATATTCCTTGGGGATTTAATTTTGGGGCCTCTTTCAGGAGGTGATTGGTGAATTCTTTCAATGGTGATTTTGCCTTCTGATTCTATGATTTCAGAGCAGTTTTCTTTCAGGATTTCCTGGAATATAGTGTTTAAATTCATTTTTTTCATCATGGCTTTCAGGAAATCCAATAATCTTTAGATTGTCTCTCCTAGATCTATTTCCCAGGTCAGTTGTTTTTCCTAGGAGATATTTCATATTTTCTTCTATTTTTTCATTTTTTTTTTGTTTTTGTTTGACTGATTCTTGAAGTCGTATTGAGTCATTCACTTACATTTGTTCAATTCTTATTTTTAAAATATTGTTTTCTTCAGGTACCTTTTTTAGCTCCTTTTGTAAGTGGCCAATTTGTTCATTGCATACTTTTTCCACTTCACCAATTTTGATTTTCAATTAATTGCTTTCTTTTTTCATATCTCTTTTACATGGCATTACATCCTTTTTGCACTGATCTCACTTTATTTTCCCATTTATCATCCAGCTCTGTTTTGAAATTCTTTATGCAATCTCCCAGGAAGACCTTTTGTAAAGGGGACCAGGTTATATCTCCCTTGATGGCTTCCTCTGGAGTTGCTTTGCCTATAGGAACCTCAGGATCTGGCATCTGCCCTTCTTTCTCTAGATAAAAGCTGTCTATGGTGAGAGCTTTCTTCTGCTTCTTACTCATTTTTTAGAAAGCTTGAGATCTGTTTAAATTTAGAGTTTGCCCTGGGGTTATTCTGCTAATTAACTTTTGATGCTGGGCTGTTGGGGCTAAAAAGTTGTCCAATTAACTCCTTATAAAAGGCAAATCTACCAAAACACCTACCTTTAATCAGGGCAGAGTGTCCCAAGTGCCTCAGATACACTCTCCAGGTGTTTGGAGTTTCTGCCAGGCTGAGTTGAGTCCCACTCAAATCTCTGCCCTCAGTTCCAGAGCTGCACTGAGCAAACTGCTTACCCCACTGCCCAACTGAATCAGACCTGTTATGAAGTTCTTCAAAGGTAACTTCTGCAAGCACTGTTTTGTAGTCCAAATGTTTCTGGATTTGTTGACTTAAAGATCAGTTCAGAGGCTTATTCTATTGTTGATTTGAGAGAAGGTCAGAGGAGGAAACAGAAGGTCAGTGGCTTCACTCTGCCATCTTGGCTCCACCCCCATGATAATAAATTTAAAGACACTTAGAAGAGGGTCATGTTTTTGTGGATAGATCATAAGTTCAGATCTTGAGTTTTAATTGTTAATAGGAATTTAAGCTGTATATGCTAACCAATTCATTAAGCGCTTGATCTGTCTATGATACTGTGGCTGTGCTAAAGATTGGAAATTCAAAGATGGAAGTTGGAAAGCTCTTATTATTCCATAGGAAGAGTCTATCTTACTTTTTTCTTTTATATTGCTCACAGATATGTGTTTGTTATGGACCTTAATATTACATGCATTTTATGAATGGAATATGTGAGTCGTTGTTGGGGCAGAGAAACATTTATATTTTTCCAGAGCCCATTGTAATTTTTTCTATGTACTGGGTAATATTAAAAGAATTTTTTATGTAACTATAATGTTTCCTGCACTATGATAGATATTTACAAAAGAAATGAAAACCAGAATATTATTCAAGAAGATTAACTTATTTCTATGGTTATTGTTATAGTAGAATAGACATGTAGATATCTCTTGGTCAGAATTGTTGAATGCCTACTATTTGCCAGGCATTTTACTAAACTTTGGCAATGCAAAAACAATAGTGTAAGAATCCCTGGTCTCAAAAAGCTTGAAAAATTTGTCAGTACAGACAAATTTAAAATATATGTGTGTGTGTACGCACACACATGCATACTCATTCATACATAGATATATTTTTCAAATTAGACACAAGATAAACTAGGATAAGAAGTCACTGGCATCTGAGGACAAGAAGTCCTAGTAAAGTCCTTCTCCAGAAAGGGCCATGTGTTCTGACTTTAAAAAGGCAAGCAATTTTAATAGGAGGAATGAAAAAAAATATTTGGTAGAGGAAACAAAATGAAATTAATCAAGTGACATAATATTTGCAAAGAATTTTCACAGTGCCTGGCACATAGTAGGTGCTGTATAAATATTCATTATTGTTGTTTATTGTTAATTATTGCTGTAATTAAAATTGCTGATAATGATGAAAATGTAATGATGATAATGGCTAATGATGTGTCACATGGAAAATATTATCATTTTCTGCATGTATTTGGAGAGATAGAAAAGGTTTTAGTTAAAATGCAATATTTGGAGTTTAGGAGAAAAATAAATTATTCTATATCATTATTAGTTCCTCCTTATTTGCAGATTGTTAGGAAAAACCCTCAGGCACACTCTGACTTTGGTTATGTGGCTTGGCCTATAAAACCATAACAATTTAGGCATTTAGATATGTTTTAGTGCCAGCACAAGAGTGTAGATGTTAAATTTATATAAACTATCCAGGAATTCTCTCACCCTCTTGGGATAGGCATACTTGTCAGCAAGGTTCCTGATGATTGGGTTAAATTTATACAGTCAAACAAAAAGTGAAGAGATTGATTAGCATGCTAGGGAACCTGCTTTCACTGAAAGCAAGTTTCAACTCCTGGGGTACAGATTTGGTTGCTTATAACCTTTGAGGTCTGCTTAGAGGATGCCACCAATCAGCAACATTCTGTGGAAATTCAGGCTATCAAAGTAAAGGATTTCTCAGAGGAAAGACAGAGAGATCAGTTAGGGGGCAGGGTAAAGAGAAATATTTGGAATGCAAGCAAAAGGATTTATTATCAGAGCAAAAAGTTCCCTGTTCAAAAGCAGGAGGTAAAGGGAAAGAGCAAAGGATCTTACTATTTTTGAAAGGAGTCCTTTTAGGCAAACTTCAGGGTTTCTTACTGAGACATCAGCATTTGCTGTACCATGTTCTTGCATAAACACTAGGTACATTCTAATATTAGGTCACTAGAAGGTTGAGGGATTTCTATATTGTTAGTTCATCAAGAAATTATATAAATATTAATGGTTGGTATCTTTATCCTGTAAAATTTAAAAGTGTATATTCTAGTGTAATCATTTTTATCTGAAACATTCTCTAGAATTCAGAGATTGTTAATCTCTTTGTGTATCATGCACCTCTTTGGGATGCTAGAGAAATCTAGGAAGCCAGCCTCAGAGAATAAATTTTTAAATGAATAAAATAAAATGTATAATATTAAATGAAAATTAATTATATTGACATACAGTGACCAGCATGTATTGAGAAAAAAAAAGACAAGTCATGATGTGCTGCTATATAGTCATTTACTCTTCCTTGTTTTTTCTATAAGGCAAAGTCAGAGTCATTGGTAAAGAATATTTTCCATTTGAAGTGACAAGAGGCAATATGGTAAAATTAAAGAACTTTTCATCTATACTCAAAAGAGATGAATTCAAATTTCTTCTCTGCTTCTTTATTCCTGTGTAATCTTTGGCACAACACTTGACCTCTTAGGGTCCTAGTTTCTTCATTTGAAAAGATTGACTATATGACTTCTAAGCAAACTTACTGCTCTGCATCTGTAACCCTTAGGTTTTTTGGTTTATTAAAATAACAAAATATACTGAAGAAAAACCTAGATTTGACATTCAAAGCCTACTCTCACTTTTTACTAGTTGTTAGGGCCTGAAGTAAGTCAATTTTTTTTTAAATTTCTTTCATTTCTCTTCTTTAGAATAAAAAATATGATATCTATCTGGTGTAGCTCACAAAATTTGTATGAAGTTAACATGACATATGAATATGTTTTTAAAGTACAAAGAATTATGAACACTTAAAAATTATTTAGTACCAAGAAGAGAATTAGCCCTCTTTAATCTTTATTTTCCCACTAAAAAGGTTTTTTCCAGAAAAATTATACAAATTATAAATTTGCATTAAATGCTTTACCTTTTTTTTAAAGAAAAGAAATGCCTGAACAACTGTTTGATGACTACACCCAAATGTTTGATGTGGGATCATAAAATCATAAAATATTTCATAAGTAATAATATTTCTGTTCTCATGTTTATAAGAGGCTCATGGGGTTCTTCTTTTCAGAATCAAATGAAATTTACTTTTATGTACTTATAATACATAAACAAAGGATTTAATTAGTTCTCTTGTGCAGTACACAAATACACATTCATTATGGCAACCTATTCTTAAAACATTCCATAGTGTTGCTGTTTTTCAAAAATAATACCAGAATACCAATTAAAAGCACACATGTATATGCTTCAGGAAAACAAAGAAGTTTATATTTTAATGCTATATACTCTAACTTTTTACAATATTTTGCATTTGTTCTGTTGCTAACCATCCTATTTATACATTATCTAGATTCTATATTTTAAACAAAAATGGAGTAACAAAAGTTATTTCACACAATGGTATATGAAATATTTAAGATAAAATATATTGAGATTTTTGTATTTTCTCTAATATCTCCTTTAAGTAATAGTTTTGTAATTTGTCTTTCGAGATATTTTTGAATAACGTTTTTGTGATGCTTTGTTTTTATATTATCAGCATTTTTCAAAATATTTCCTTTCCTTTCATTCCTTTCAAGAGGTCATCCATACCTTATGTCAAAAAAATTAAATGAAAAATAAATAAGGAAAATGTACAGCAAATTTAATCAATATATCAGCAGAGTATGACATTATTTTCTGTATCCCACACTAATATTTTCCACTTTTTGTAAAGAGAATGAAATCTCAAAACTCCTCATAATTTCAACCTATTTATTTGGATTATTTTATGGATGATCCCCCCCAAATATTCTTTATTATAGTATATAGATTATAATAAACTTAAAATCAGAAAAGACTTGAGTTTGAATTGTGTCTCAGACTCCTTGCTATCTCTCTAATACTGACCAGGCCATTTTACCTCTGTGTATATGTTTCCTCATCTGTAAAATGGGGATAGTAACAGAAGCTATTTCCCAAATGCAGCACTTGGGAAGACAATGTACTATAATTAATCCTAGCTTCAATTATCATAGTGATTGTTTTCCATTGAATTATTTTTAATTTCAATGTTTTAATAGATCTTTGCAAAGTACTGCCTTCAACAGTATAGATCACTGCTTATCAATATCTTCACACTTTACTGATTTATTTCAATCTTAAGTCTTCCATTGGGAGTCAATCAATGTCCCAATTTCTATTAATGAAGCTACCAAGAATTTAAAATTTTACTGATACCAATAATCCAGTTGTTTGAATTACAATAGAATAGAAAAGAGGTACCTCCTCAAAAATTCTAATTGGATTCATTTTGGGAGGATAAAGGTGACTATTATTTTTTTAAAAATATACCAACGGGACATAAGTGAGGACAAGATATCCCCCAATACTTGAAGTATAATATGAGAAGACAGGTTGTTCTTGCTGTTTGATGAACAGTCCGGTAAGTATGTCCTGAGCAATTCAATACTAGTAGGTTAGATATTAGGTAATACATTTCTATTTATGGAAGAATGAAATTGATAACAATACAAAATGATTCTCAGTTCTGAATAGTGCCCTTTAACTCTCACGGGACAGTGGCAGAATATTTTAAAATCATGTAGTTTTAAACAGTATTCTCTTTTTTGCAAGGCAATACTTCTACCATTCCATAATCAAATCATTTTAACATTCCCCACAGCAGCAATTCTAATCATTTTTTTTTCCTCTTCAAGTCTCCTGTACCACACATTGTTTATATTCTCTTAGCAGAGGATTTTAGCTCATAAATGAGGAAATCAAGATCATTTGCTAGTTAATTTCCCCCCCCCTTCCTTTTTGAATCTCAAAACTCGTTTATATCATCTACTCTTTCCAGTTACTGGTAGAGATGGCTCTCATTCTCAACAAGGCAAACCATTATATTTATATACAATGCATTCATCCTTTTCAACTTCTTTTTTCTCTTGAAATCATTCTATTTCTCTATCTAGGATTTCTCAGTTGCCTACAAACATAGGCAGATTGACTTCATCCTTAAAAATCCATCACTTGAGTCTATCATCCCTCAAATAATTATCATAGATCTACTTTTTCACATCCAAACTCTTGGAAAGAAGCTGTTTACACATTCTGTCTCTATTTCTTTTTCTTTTCTTTCAACTTTCAATCACTTTAAATTAGCTTTTCTGTTTTGTTCAAGGTTATCAATCATCTCTTACTAGACAAATCCAATGGCCTTTCTTAGTTCTCTTTCTTGATGTATTTTTTCAGATTTGTAGAATTTTATATTGTTGAACACTTTGTTATTTTTTATTTCTCCTATTTGTTCAATGAGTTATGCCATTGCTTCCATAGTTTTTCTATTCTGTTTTTTTCTTCTGTCTCCTTTGCCAGAGTTTCATTAATGATGTGCCCATTAACTTAGTCCCTCCTCTCTGCAATCTGTCCACAGACACAGGTCTGACTCAAAAAACTACATGTCTATTGACATGGGGGTAAACACAATCTTCTCTCTTTGACATTTAAGGCTTTTTTCAATCTGGCTCCAACCTAGCTTTTCAGACATTTTACACGTTTCTTCCCTTCAAAAACTCTATAGTTCATTTGAACTTTACTAATTGCTGTTTCTTACACAATAAAGGAACTTGAGAAATTTGGTACACAATCTGTCAGGAAAGGGATTTAGAAACACATCTTATACTATATGCCACTAATGAATTGTTGCTGGATGAAAAACAAACTTTAAGGAATTTTTTAAAAGCCTATAATTGAAATAGAAAGGAAAAAAAGACTTTTTAAATCTAAATTTTAGATATATTTTTACCAACAGAAATAATTATTATGGATCAGGTGAATACCCTGGACTTATGGGGGGAAACATGTACAAATAAAGTTTAAAAATTCTGAATAAATTAATTTACAAAGCATTTACTAGTTGAAAGGACTATGCTAGTTTTCTGGAAATAAGGTTACAATTAAAAAAAAAATCAAGACAACCCTGCTCTCAAGGAACTTACAGTATAAGAACAGCTTTGGAAAGTATTTGAAAACAGACTTGGGAAAACATTTATAGCATATAAGAATGATAAAACATTGTGATTTTATATATGTATGTAATGTAATATGCAGAAGTATATAGATATATCAAGTTTTGTATGTATATAGTAGTTTTATATTGATAATTCACAAAATACCACAGTTTACAATGTACAAAAGTGGTCAAAATATATGAATGACAATTTTCAAAAAAAAAGGAAATCCAAATTGGTAGTAATAATTTTATAAAATTCTCAACCTCACTGAGATAGGTTCAAATCAAAGCAACTTTTTAGTGGTTGCTATCAACTGCTATCAGTTGATGTTATCAACTTGATGAAATAATTATAAGAAATGAAACATTGTTGATAGAATGGTAGAGAAACAAGTATGCACTTTCATCAAGGATGGAATTGTGGAATCATTTAATGCCTTATTTGAAAACAATTTTCCAGTATGCAATATATTACAAAATTAATCAAACTTTAAACTCAATGATTGCATTGCTGTGAATATATGTTAAAACTGGTAATGATAACAAAGAAAACAACCAAGAAAAATATTTATAACATCATTATCCATGACTGAAAAAGACTTGTAAACAACCAAAATATGCTATTCATAAAGAATAGCATGCTAATTTACTATAACTCTATCAAACTACCAAAAATATAAAGAAATCTGTCAAAATGTTAATTAGTCACTCAAAGAGTTGATTTAAACACCACCTGGGTGGAGGGGGTGAAGAAAAGCAAGGGCATTTTCTACTTTCAAGGAGCTAATAGTCTAATGGGAGAGAAACTACTCAAACAACTATATACAAAAAGGCTTTATACAATATAAATTAGAGATAATCTCTGAAGGAAAGAAGGAAAGCCAATTGAAAATGCAAGATTATGAAATTGAAAGTCTTGAATGAGGAACAGCTAGGAAGCCTGTCACTGAGTTGAAAAGTGCATGGATGAAAGGCAAAGATAAAAGGGAATAAAGAGCAAGAAGTTGAAACTTTCAAGGGGACATATTGTTAATATGTTGTTGAAGGTTTAAAAGTCAAATAAAGTATTTTATATTCAATCCTGGAGATGTTAAGAATAGATGATAGAGAATCAATGAGTTTCTTTCTTTCTTTTTTTTTCTTTTTTTCTTTTTCTTTCTTATTTTTTCTTTTTTGAAGGAGGTTGGAGGGCATCATGGTAACATGGTCAAAGCTTTTCTTTATTTAGGAAATTCAATTTAGCAACTAAATGGAAGATGGAGTAAATTGGGAGAGATTTGTGGCAAGGAAGCCTACCAGAAGACTGTGAGATGATATGGATCTCCATTAGGGTGACTGTAATGTGACAAAAGAGAAGGGAATGTATATAAGAAACATTTGTGAAAGTAGAAATAGGAATTGAAGACAGACTTGGTTATGTGGTAGAGCAAATGAGTCAAGAGATAGAGAGATGAGTCAAAGAAAACTGGACAACAGTAAATTCTTTATTGCGCTAAATCAAAATGTACATGTGTATGAACATATTTCTCATTATGCTATATCTATCTATCTATATTCATTTTGAGATGTCCAAAAGAGCCTTTTGTAATGCTAGAGAACAGGAGAGAGATGAAGGCTGGATAAATGACCTGAAAATTATCTGCATTGAGATGGTGATTGAATTTATGGGAGCTAAAGAGATTACTAAGCAAAAAAAAAAAAAAAAAAAAAAAAAGACAAAAGATGTGGCAATACAATATGAGCCTTCATAACATTGAAAGAAGCTAAAGAATCAAATTTTATCTCAATTTCACCAGTAAGAAAGGTTATCTAACTCAGATTTCAAACCCTTTAGCCACTGCTGTAGCCCAGCAAACCTTTATTTTCTATGTGCCCCTATCCACCTCATCTTTCCAGAAAAAGGTTAAGCACAATGTAGGTAAGTTATCCATGCTAGCCCATATTTATAGAATATTTAAGAGTTTAGCAAGGAACTCTTTTGTGATAGTACTAGTACAAGTATCTTTATCCTCATTTAATTTATGAAAATACTGAAAGCCCTAGCAGTTATAACTTAGCAATCATAAAATTAAGAGATGTCAGAGCACTTACAATCAGAATTCTTTGACTCTGATACTAATATTTCATTCATTTCTACAAGTTTTCCTGAAGTCTTTCCTGATTACCTTAACATGTGGTCCCCCTCCACAATTTATGTCATACACATATTACTTATATGTACACACACACACACACACACACACACACACACACACACACATATATATATATTTCTAGGTGTTTATCTCTTTCATTAGAATGTAACCTTCTTGGAAGGAGATATTTTTCATTTTTGTACTCATAGCCCCAGAACCTACAACACTACCCAGCACATCTTTCTGGAGATTAGTTAATATTAGAGTATTGGGTGTTGTACGAATTCTCTGGATATAAAATGCTACTCCATCTCTTTAGTGGCTGGGAGTAAGAAGAACACAGACAACCCCTTCTCAGAGGAGTTACGAATTATTCTTTTCTCTATTTTTTTCCAAATCATTTTCTTGGAGAGTTTTCCATTTCATTTTTTTTCTTTCTAGCTCTGATAAGTCTATACTTCTACTTTTCACTGCTGTATCTAGACTCCTTTGGTCTTTATGACTAGTTCTTTTTTTTAATTGGTAGGCATCAGTTTTCTTTTAACCTCCTTCCTTCAAGGGAACCAACTAAGTTCTAATTAGACTGGCTTCTGTACCCTGTCTTGCCCAGGTGAGCCTTATAATTGGCAATAGAAAAAAGACTGAATAGATATGTCTATGTAGATGTGTTCTGTAACACCATAGTCTGCTCAACATTTATATTAATGCCATAAATAATGAAGGAGATGGCTTTTAAAATTTCTCATTTTTATCAAAACTACAGCTTTAGAACATCACATTTTTCTCCCAGCAAGAAAACATGTGTCCCTGCAGTGTTCATCTTTTTTTTGCTGTGTAATTATTAAAAATGTAGTTTAGGAATTGAAAATGTGTCAGAATACTTTAGTAACCTCTACTAACATTTTCACCACATCTCCTCTTACTAGAGGCAAAATGTCAATTAGCTTTTTTTTTCCTGTCCAGAATTATCAGAAGCGTTAATGCAATAGTTAAATTATTCTTTCATACCCTGCACTTTTTTGTTTGGGATTTTCACAATAGCAAGAAAATGTTAATGAAGTTGAATATTAGTCTATGTAACTAAGTTGTGCGATAATGACATGGATTTACTAAGTGATTACATTGTGCCAGATTAACAAGGTGGTGCAGTAGATAAGAGTGCTGATGGAAAACTTGAGTTACACACTTACTAGCTGTGTAACCCCAGCAAGTCACTTCACCTTGTGACTATTTCTTGTGGACTTAATCTGTTCCACTGATCCACTACTCTCTTTCTTAGCCAGTACCAGATAGTTCTGATGATTATACTTTATATTATAGTTTGAGATCTTTGTATTTTTATTGCTTCTTTTAATATATTTGACTTTTTGTTCTTACATATATATGTATATATATATAAAACAATTATTATATATATATATATAATATCAAGAAAAGTGACAATGTGATTAGTTTAGGCAGAATTGTCTAATGATCTTTTAGCTGTAAAATGCAATTGTCTTTTTTCAATCTTTATTTCCCTTGACCTCTCTTCAGCCTTTGACACTGTTGATCTCCTATTTAATATTTTCCTCTTTCTAGGTTTTCAAGATACCGCTCTAGTCTTCTAATTTTCTTCCTACCTTTATAACCATTCCTCATGGACCTCCTTTGCTGAATCCTCTTCTAGATCATGTCATTTAATCATATGTACCCCTCAAGCTTCTATTCTGGACTTTCTTTTCTTCTCTTCTCTCTCTGAGCTACTTCCTTGGGAAATCTCACCAACTCCTAAACATTTAATTACAATCTCTAAATGGCTGATGCTCAAATCTACCTATCCTTTTTCTACTCACCTCCAATCTCATATTTCTAACTTTTTTTTGGATACTTGAAATTTTTTCTCTTCCAAAGTCTTGCTACAAATTTCTCTGGTTTCTTTTAAGTACAAATCAAAATCCCATAATTTTTAGGAAACATTAATTTTAGAGTCTTCCCTCTTTTAATTATTTTCTATTTATCCTATATATAACTTACTCTATGTATTTTTGTTTATGTCGTGTTTCCCTAACTTCCACCCCATTAGATTTTAATTTCCTTGAAGGTAGGAACTGTTTGTTGTTATTTTTCCTTTTTTATATCCCCAATGCTTAATATACTTAATATAATAATGGCACATTGTAGACCCTCAAAAATGTTTCTAGATTTTTTGCAATCATATCTTCTATTAAAAGGCTTTCTTAAGTTCCTTTACTCTTAATGCATTTTCTTTGTTATCTCCAACTTATCATGCATATAGTTTGTACATAGTAGTTTGCATTTTATCTCAGCTATTAAACAGTAAATCTATAAACCATTATAAAGAACCAATAATGTGCAAAATATTGTGCTAACACTAAGGATAAAAAAGAGGTAAAAGAGTCTCGCTTCCCTCGGGGATCTCACTATGCAAGTGGGGAGACAACATGAAAATAACTATGTATGAATGAACTACATACAAGGGAAAAGAAAGGGGTATAAACACCTACCTGCCAGTTTTAGTGGGTCACAGAGTTACATCATTTGTCTTTTATCTATCTTTCTTTCCCCGGAACTTACATAGTGTTTATAATACTGTAGGTACTTAATAAATACTTGACTGACAGATCATACTTTTGTCCCCTTGCAAGGGTCCAGTACCCCCATTCTGTCAAATTCAATTAAATATAATAATTAGTTTAAACAGTCTATGATGCTCAAGACAATAAGCCAGAAGGGGTGCAGCTAAGATGGTGAAGACAACACACATTTTTTTCTCACCATCTTCCATTACCTTCAGATTAATTGGCAAATCAGCCTCTGAATTAATTCTGGACTAGCAGAATCTATAATGTTGGGAGTATGACAAATCATCAGCAGAAGATAATTTTGAAGATATGCAGAAAAGGTCTGTTTCAATAAGGTATGAAGGGAGGTGGGCCAAGTACAAGCAGGCCGAGCGCAGATGCCTGTGCAGGCAGCCCAGACCTGGGGCGGTGGGGGGTCCTTCTAATTTTCAGATTAGAAGGGAAGCAATAAATTGGGAAACATTTTTACATTCAAAGATTCTGATAAGGCCTCGTTTCTAAAATATATAGAGAATTGACTCAAATGTAGAAGAATTCAAGCCATTCTCCACCTGATAAAATTGAAACTATTTGTAGTCATATGAAAAGGTGCTCCAAAACACTATTGATCAAAGCAATGCAAATTAAGACAACTCTGAGATACCATTACAAACCTGTCAGATTGGCTAAGATGACAGGAAAAGATAATGACAAATGTTGGAGAGGATTTGGGAAAACTGGGACACTGATACATTGTTGGTGTAACTGTGAATGAATCCAACAACTCTGGAGAGTAATATGGAGCTATGCTCAAAAAGTTATCTAACTGTGCATACCCTTTGACCCAGCAGTGTTTCTATTGGGCTTGTATCCCAAAGAGATCTTAAAGGAAGGAAAGGGCCCCACATGTGCAAAAATGTTTGTGGCAGCCCTTTTTGTAGTGGCAAGAAACTGAAAACTCACTGGAGAATGGCTGAATAAATTATAATATATGAATATTATGGATTATTATTTTTCTGTAAGAAACGACCAGCAGGATGATTTTAGAGAAGCCTGAAGAGACTTACATGAACTGATGCTGAGTGAAACGAGCAGAACCAGGAGATCATTATACACAACAACAAGAATATATGATTATTAATTTTAATGGACATGGCTCTCTTCAACAATGAGATGATTCAAACCAGTTCCAATTGTTTAGTAATGAGGAGAGCCAGATGCACCTAGGGAGAGAACTGTGGGAACTGGGTGTGGACTACAACATAGCATTTTCATGCTTTCTGTTGTTATTGCTTGCATTTTGTTTTCTTTCTCAATTTTTTTTCCTCCTTAACCTGATTTTTCATGGGCAGGAAGATAATCATAGAAGTGGGAGCCAAGATGGCGAAGTGCAGACATCATTCTCTGTGAACTCCTCTTATCTTCCCTCACACCCAGAAGAAATTAAGCCTCTGAACTGGTTCTGGAGTCAAAGTTCTATCAAACATTTGGAGTATAACACACTTCTATCAAAAATTACCTTGGAAGAACTCCAGAGAAGGTCTGTTTCAGATGGGCAGGGGATCAACTGATTGCCCCACTTAGGTGCCAGCGTGCAGCCAGGGCAGAAGCCTGGTGCTGGGACTGAGGCTGGCAGATTCTAGGAACCCAGGAAGTCCCTGGGAGATGCTTGGGCCACTTTGCTCTGTTTGCAGGCAGGTGCTTTGGCAGATCTGCCTTTGGTAAAGGCTGGATTAAGAGCAGCTGAGAGCACGGACCTAGCCCAACCAGTCTCGCACCGGGAAGTCAACTACATGAACTGCACCAAGGCAAATTGAAATGGTTGGGAATCCCCAATTTAATCAGACCTCAAGCTCTAAAAAATGAATAAGAAACAAAAGAGAGCTCTTACCATAGACATCTTTAATGGAGAGAAAGAAGAGGAGACCTCAGATCCTGAGGTTCCTAAAGGGAAAGCAACCCCAGAGGAAGCCACAAAGGCAGACATGAGCTGGTCCCCATTTCACAAGGCTTTCCTGGAAGATTGCATAAAGAATCTCAAAAGAGAGTTAGAAGAAAAATGGGGAAATGAATTGAAATCAGTGCAAGAACGATTTAATACCCTGCAAAAGAGATATGAAAAAGATAGAAAAATAGAAGATAGAAGAATGAATAAGAAGCAAGAATTTAGTAACGTGTGCTTTACAAGTGATACATTTGGAATCAAAGACACAGAGAATTAAAATAAAAGGCTAGAGCAGAATCTATAATGTTTCAGGTGAATAAAAAAAGGCAAGGGTAGCAATTATGAGCTCCGATAAAGCAAAATAAAAAATAGACTTAATAAAAAAATCATATAAACTCAGCAGCAAAAGACAGAAAGAGAAATCCCAAATACAAAACAAACAAACAAACAAAAAAAACCTACTGACAATATAAAATATTTGGGAGTCAACCTGCCAAGAGAATCCCAGGAACTGTATGAAAACAATTGTAAAACACTTTTCTACAAATAAGTCACATCTAACCAATTGAGGAAAATGGTTGTTCATGGTTATGTAGAGCTAATATAATAAAAATGACAATTACAGAAATTAATTTACTTCTTCAGTATCATACCCATCAAACTACCAAATTTAGTTTATAGAGCGAGAAAAAATAATAACAAAATCCATCTGGAAGAATAAATAGTTAAGAATATCAAAAGAATTTTTAAAAAGACAAAAAGGTAGGTGGTCTAGTAATGCATGATATAAAACTATATTACAAAACAGTAATCATCAAAACTAGTTGGTACTACCTAAGAAACAGTATCATGGATCAGTGGAATAAGTTAAGGATACAAGGTACAGTGAATTCTGGGTGCAAAATGAAGTATAATGTTTTTCACTTTATCCTTCTGCTTTTTTGTGTATTTCCATATGGCTTGTCTTAAAATGTGTTTTGCAAAATGTCACACATTGGGGGCTCTTGTCTGCATGAAGGTAATTTCTCTGTTGAGGTATAATGAGGGCAAAGTAATGGGAATCTTACTGCCATTTTGCTGGAAGCTATGATTTTTTTAATATAATTCAAGATTTCATTGTTTTTCTTTATGGTTATTGTTTTTATTGTTGTTTGCTTTCCCAATGTATGTTTTTTATTTTTGTTTATTTGTTTTTCTAACTTAGTGGTATTTTTATTTTTTTCTCACAATTATATGTAAAAATTGTTTTCAACATTCATCTTTGTATGATTTTGAGTTCCAAATTTATCTCCCTCCTCCTGTATCCTCCCACCTCCCCAAGACAGTAAGTAATCCGTTAGATTATACATGTACAATCATGTTTAACATAATTCCACATTACTTGGGTTTCTTTTTCTTACTCATTTTTTAGGTTATTTTAAAGTTGAACTCTGCTCCTGAGATACAGGAGGCACTATGTCAGGCTTCTTATGCTGAATTTCAGGAGCCTAAGCAGTGGTTTTATACAACAGGGCTTTTTTCAGTTGCATGTAGCTTGCCCACTTCACTGAAGTAGACTGACCTAGTTATGCCTCTTGTGCAAGGATTCCAGGGATTGCAATTTGCATTCAGCTAGGAGGCTGAAGTTCCCACAATTGATCTGCTGTGCCACTGGTCTGATGAGGTAGGATTGAGGGATCTTAGTTACTAATTTGTCCTGTGGATAAGAATTTCCTGGCTTCCAGTACACTGTGCTGTTTTCCCTTTTCACCAAATGAGAAAGACCTTTTCTGAAATCTCTCAAAGTTATCTTATGCTATGAACTGAT